>JAPDSC010149088.1:109310-129794 GCA_026290005.1 Latrodectus geometricus
TGGAAAAAAAATACATTGTATAATTAACAAAATATTGGTTGGAACGCATGAAATAAACAGTATATATTAAATAAATTATTAATCGTTGCGAATACTGAAGGAATACGTGAATAATAAATTTCTAGAATTAAAGAAAATGGGCGGAATGTAGATATTCTGTTTGCAGAGTTAGAGAAAATAATTGAAGGAATATAGAAAATATTCCGTTTGCAGAATTAGTTGTTTTCGTGTGCAGCTAGGCTAGGTATATGATTTGCGCTGCTCCACTTTTCCAACTGAACCGTAATTTGGTGTCAATTCCGACTTCTGCAATAGACACATGCCGTATCACAGTACCACAAACCCGTTCATAGGCCGAGCCACATTCGTCCATCACATTCTCAGAGAGAGAAAGGAAATGTCCATGCCCCGAAC
The DNA here is from genome assembly GCA_026290005.1 of Latrodectus geometricus. NCBI lineage: Eukaryota > Metazoa > Arthropoda > Arachnida > Araneae > Theridiidae > Latrodectus > Latrodectus geometricus. The sequence continues at coordinate 109,725 of JAPDSC010149088.1, forward strand.
CGGAATTTGAACCCGGAACCAATAGTGAAGGAGTCAAGAACGCTAATCACTCAGCTATCAGCCGGCTACAGAATAAGTAAAAATATATTTTTCCAATCCTCAAAATAGGCAAAGTAGCATTCGGCTCGCTATAACTAAGTGACAAGAAAGCTTTCTTTAGAGTGAAAGGCACTGGGTTCAATTCCAGACGTTGTTCAACAAAGAGAAATAAATGTTGCATTGTTGAATTTTGCCTGCACATCTATCAAATTAGATGTTTCGTACTTTAACTATCGATGAAAGGTCCAGCCTTAAGGCAAATTACTTTCTTACTTTCAAAAATTTCTTTTAGACATTCTGACTGGTAGTTCAATTTTGAATTTTACTCGCAATATTAAAAATTAGAAATTATGCTAAATCGTTAAATATTGGATTTTAAATTTGGTTTGGCGAAAATTCGATAGTGGATAGCAACGAAATTTTATATATATATATATATATATATATATATATATATATATATATATATGTATATATATATATATATATATAATTTTAAGCGAAATAAATATAAATAGTGGTAATAACTGGAGAAAAAAAATTATAATTACAATTCATAATCCGTTTGAACCTATGTGCTCAAATGGGTGGACTTTTGTATTTTTCACATCCTTAACACTCTGCCAAGAAAACTTTTGAAGATACATGCATTGGTATATTAAGCAAGTTATTGAATTTCTCTTGACCAAACTATCAAAATTTTAAGTTTATATAAAAAAATTACCCGATAAAAATCAATTACAGATTTTTAACTATCCCGACCGGATCCTCACTGAACCATGAAAAAAAGAACTTTTCTTTAATGAAATCAACAGCTCTTTCACTGATTGTGTTGTTCTCTATCCTTCTGAAATGAATCGCGGTAGGGGGCGCTACAAGCATGGTTGCTCCCCACAGTGATGCAATAAGAGGCATTGTTTCAATTATAAAATATTGGAATCTGGTTCATGATTACCACAAGCGAGTCACTTTTGCAGACATGACCAGCGAAGTCCATGTTCTCTGAAGGAAAATATCTTAATCTAAAATTCTCCCACGGTGAATAGAATAATTGATTTAATTTGACCCTTGTTCTAGAATATGGTATCCATATTACAAACAATGACCTTTCTGTTGAATCGATTTGAAACATTTTATTTTAAATCGATTTTAACGTTTTATATTTTGACATCGTATAGAGAGTTGCCTAGCAACGGGAAATTATATAGTTGGAAGAAGATGAAACTGACTGTAATAATTGTATGTTTAAAAATCTCAAGTTCAAACTTTCTCATTCTTAAAGTTTTTTTTTTTAAGCAAAATAAAATAAAATTTTTTACTTAGAAGTTTTTTGCCCAAAAAAGAAATTTTTTCATCAAAAAAATTGTAACATTCAATCTATTCTTAAACTTATTCCTGTTTTATGTTTAAATGTTTGTGACGAAATTTAAAACCTTTTTTGAAGCGATCCATTTCTGTAATAATTTTACTCTAAACTTTTAAGTGAGAGAAATTGAATTAAAATATAAACCTGTACAAAAAATATATCACATATATTTTTGAATAGATAACACGTACTATGATTTATTTATTGCTTGCATAAACAATTAAATATTAATACTTAATGTGTTTAACATGTTATATGAAATAAATTCATCTTTACTTATTGATCAATAAGTATTTATTTTTTTAAAGAATATATTTTCTCCAATAATATATAAAATAACCCATCTTACTAAGATATTAGCCAACATTTTCTTTCCAACTGCTCACTGAAGAGCTCATCCCACTTGACTTGTTTTGGATGGGAGGAGAAAATTGCATATTCGACATTATGAATGAAAACGACTATTTGCTTAACTCACAGACTAATTATAAGTAAAAATATAGTGACGTACACATGATCTCAACTGTATTGAAAGAATAACACTTTATGCTTAATAAAGCATAATCAATGTATGAATGTATTACTTTGAATGAAATTTAATTAGGTAAAAAATACTAGAATTTCTGCTAATTAAAATACAAAAGCCATAAAAAATACTTGATTAATAACTAAATTTACGGATTTATTTTCAGTTAATTTTTTATTTTATTCATCTAAGCTATTTTGACAAATTGCGCCAGAATTATAAGGAATTATTTTAATAATGCTTCTTATATATATATATATATTAAATTTTGCATTTACCTTAAAGAAAATGTAAATTTCTGACATAATAATTAGAAAGCATATGCTACTAACCTACATGTTAAAGAAATGCTAGCGAATTGTTATCATGAACTAAATGGTTATCTTCGTTTAAACAGTTCATGGGTTCGATTCCCTCTTACGATGTATAATTTAGTAATGTTTCGGAATCTATTCAAAGCTGTAGGTACCATTTGATTTATTTCTCGTGAGCGAAAAAAAAAAACGACACAGTGACCTATCGAGCCTTAGAAAATTTATATAAAACTATATATGCTATCTAAGGAAATCATATAAAATTACAATATAAATGATGAGAAGAAAAAAAGATCCATATATATATATTGTAGTGATTTTTCATATCTTGATGGTATAATTCTTGTTAAATACACTAATATTTTAGCTAAAATCACCTATTTAAGCAAAATTTTGTCATATACTCGATAATTAATTTCATCCCACAAATATAGTGAGAGTATTTTTAGTATTAGACAGCAAATAAAAATAGGTTAAACTCCCCCTACATTAATCGTGATTGGTAAATAATCTTGATTGATAAATAATATTTCTAGCGAATCCTTATTTGATTGGAAGAAATAACTATTTCATCCTTATAAAGATAAAAATATCAGGAAAATTTTTGTCATAAAAAAATTCCTTATCTAATATTAAAATTAATCATGAATCAATATATTTAAAGAAGACAAAAAACAATATAAAATCGATAAGATTATATTGATAAAACGATTCCTCCCATTATAATGTTATCCAAATTTCCCATAAATGAAATTGATAAATGTATCGATGGCATAAGTTCAATTGCTCTGTCCTCATTTTTTCTCATTTGGTAAAACTTCAGCATTTATTTAATCTACTTTTCAATATCTAAGATTCTTCGTATTTGTCAATAAATAAGATAAAAAAGCTTCCGTGATAAGATTCTCATTCGCCTCTTATTTCATGATTATCTAATATACTGTGTATACGTATCAAAAGTAATGATATGGTCGTAAACTCTTATTATGATACTTATCTTAAACATAAGAGAGAAAATATTTGATGATAAAAGATAAAGATATTTCGAGGGATGTTTTACACCTTATCTAAAGAGCAACACGAACGCAAAATAAATTTTTTTTGACAATGGTTACAAATCTGTCATTAAAAATGAAATTCCTTAAAAAAATATCTCTAAAAATAAACACAAATGTGCTGTTAATTAAAGGTTCAGAAATTATAGCACTTCGAGGAGACTTGGTTCTACATTGTTCTTTACAATATTTCCATTCACGAATACGTAATTATAAAAAATTAAATATAACTATTTTATCTAAATCTAAGACAATAATACACTTCGCTATGTAAACTTCTATATATAAAGTGTTTTGCACTAGAAATTTATAAAATATATATTACGTAAGTCACAATTTTATAAATGATCTGGTAGCAAAATGGTTCGTGTTCTAAGTATCACCTCAACAGTTCATGAGTTGTATTCCCACCTTAGGTCGTGGATGCTTACACTATCTTGGAATCTATTTTTAAGTGATTAGTTCAACTAGTATATCGAATAACAAACTCAAGCTTTTTAATTCAAATTAAAAAAATTTTTTAAAATATTCTAAAAAAGTTAATATTTTTGAAAAATAAAGTAAATTATTGCACATAATACCTTGTGAATAAATTTATAGGAGTGTCAATTTTGATTATTCATATCAAAAAAGTAAATTTTTTAGTGATATTAATACAAAAGTGACAATCTCATGAAAAATTTAGTTTTATTATTAAATGTAAAGCATTTCATCATAAAACGAACTTGCTTCAAGCTCAAATTTCTTTTCTGAAATTACAAAATCTATCTGTATTTAATTTCTACATTTTAGTCTTTTATTTTAATAACAAAATTTAATTTTAATACTTTTTCCCAAGAGTATAAATCAAACTGTTATAAATAAAATGTAAACTGCTTCTAGAAATTTTCATTTGCATTATTTTGTGCATTTGCAATATTCCATTTTTATAGAAAACAAACATTCGATATTAATAAAACTATAAATTTATTACTCTTACACATGATAAAACATCTTGACAACATTCTTGAACAAATTTTTTTCTCTTATTTTTCACGGTGTAACATGATAAAATGCTAGTAAACGTAACTTCTAAAACTAAGGGACCATTTAAAAATTTATATTTCATAATTATTATTTTTTAAGCAAGAAAATATTAAATGTAACCAATTCAAATTAATGTAAATTTAGTAATTTTGTTTTAAAATAGTGGCGTGAAAGAATTCGAAAATAAATATATGCTGTGAAAGTATACAAAAAACGCATGGGTATTGATCATGGTTTTAAAAAAATAATTGGCTATGTGCTTCAAATACAAACTGTGATTCGACAAAAGTTGGCCTTTTAAAACGTAATGAAATAATAATATAAATTAAAATAATGATTTCGAGCGATTATTGTGGTTAAAAAAAAAATACTTATTTTCAACTTATTTTCAAAATCTTTTATTTTATTTAATTTATACATAATCTTTTATTTTGATTAAATAACTGATGACTGTTTAAAATACACTGAATTTTGAAATAAAGACTTCTTAATTTTAACAATTAGGGTTCTTAAATTAATTAGATTGAAGAGAAGTCTATATTAGATTACGAAAAGAATCTCAATTAGATCTTAGAAACCACAAATGAAAATTTTTAATAAAGGAGAAACTTTTTCCGAGTTAAAATTATGGACAAGAAATTAATTTGGCAGGAAACAAAACTTTATTGCCAAATCTGGGTCATAAATCGCCAAGAATAGGCATTCATAAATATAGAGACAACAGGTTAGTAATATCGCCAAAATAGCGCCTACCGAATTGCTTCTCCTATCAAACAGCAATACGATCTATTTAAAAAGCACTTTTCCGCATTTAAGCAAAATAATTTCTACGAATGGTTACCATAACTCAGCCATTTCGTTTCCACACCGGAAAAGTAAAAGTTTTAAGCAGATATACAGACAATAAATGTCTCTCTTTTGTAGATTTATTCAGTAGCTTTAACGTCATAATAATTTCAACGCTCATTATGTTATCTTTTTATGCTAATTTATTTGAATTTTTATTACTAATTAAATGTTTTCTCGCCTCGAAAAAATAATTTTGTAAAAAAAAAAAAAAAAAAAAAAAAGTAGTGATGCTACTATAAAATTACTTAAGTAGTAATATGAAGATCGTTAATTATCGGAATTCCTGAAAATAAATACTTACATTTGTGCTTGTAAAAGATAATTTTAAAACTATTGAGAAAATATCGTAAAATAATAATTTGATATCTATAATCTGTAAGATTCACATAAATCATTAAAACTGAATTTAGTTCCCTTTTAACTTTTCCAGAATTTATCATGAAAATAAAACTGTGCTATTTGAGAGAAATTTTGATTTAAAAATTTTCCTTCTCTAAATGATTTTTTTTTTTTATTTTTGTTTAATATTTGAAACTGTAAAATGTTCTCCCAAAATTAATTATTATCTTTTAGCATATTATGTAAAAAAATATACATATAAATAAAATGTATATATATAATTTGGAAATAAATAAGAAACAATTGACAGTATTTAGGAAAAATTGATATGTATAAAATGAAATGTAATCTTTTACAATTTTAACTAAGAAGGAAACTTCATTTTATGATTAAGTCTCCATAAGGAATAATTTCAAAGTACATACATATCATATGAAATGCAACAATTTAAAACACAAAACCGTTCGTGTTAATAACATAAATAAGAATTAAGTATTTTCTATACTCACAGATAGTATCATTCATCAAATTGCAGCAATGTTTTACAAGATGCAACTCAAGCGACGATATACAGGATTCGACGAGCGCTTTCCCTTAAAATAGTTAAGAAACTGTGGACTTTAACCTAGGCTCGGCAGAAATGTAGAAAACAAGTTCAAAATCACGACTTTTATCTCCAATTTTGTTGCCATTTCCCAATTACAAAACCCAAGTATGGCCTATCTATAACTACAACAAATACTTGGTTATCCAAATCACCCCAAAGCTTAATCATTGATAATGTAGTCTTTATTCACGTATCTTTTTATTTACTTTTCTGGTTGCAGCGTATCAGGTTATAACCAAAACGCTAATCTACTAGTACGAATACAACGAAACCAGTTTCAGAGATTAACAAATAAGAGTGAATAAGCGCCGTTTGGCATCACGTCTTAGTTAAACTTTAACAAGAAATGCTATGATAAAAGTTTGTGTGTACCATTATCTTTTGACTTTTATCACTGAATCATGTTACAATTTTGTCACTAGACTCACAGAGTAATCATACTTGAAACAAAACAAATTGCCTTCGAGAAATTCAAGAAAATTCTTCTTCGTTCTAAATTTTCTTGGTCTTTTTTGCGCAAATTTGGCGAAAGAAATTCCCTTTAACATTAAATATTCGAAAATGTTTTAATTTACATGTGTTTAGTGCAAATTCATTAATTTCAAACGCAATACTTAGATAATTTTTAATGCCCTTTTTAACAAAATATACTTTCAGTTGTAGAACAAAATTCTTTATTTATTTATGGCTCGACAATTGCGGTCTTCTCAAAAAGTTACCTATAAACTGATCTGCTGTTGGCAACAGACCTCCAATTCCCGATTTTCGCGACATCCAAGATATTTTTGGAAGCAATGCGTCCATTTCAGTTTTGGTACAACTCTAGAGCGAATGCATTTAGATTTCGTCAGAAAAATTCATTTTATAATAAGACAATCTTCTTAAATTTGGCTCAGTTCATTTGATTACTTAATTTTTTTAATAACAGAGACTCAATTATTTCTCGTTCCTCAAATAAATTGACAGAAATAATGCGTCATATAAAGATAAACTCAACAATTTTGGCACATTAGTGTAGTACTGTAGTTGCCAATAATGCTATTGTATGATAGATCACAAATATATTTTTAATAAGTCAAATTCTGATCATAACATTACTTTTTTGACATTGTTTTTTCATGAATGAAAATTTTTTTGGAAAGAGCTAAAACAAAGCCTCTTCTTGTAAAAGTTACACATATACAGGAATTAATATTAATTATTTCCTTTTATTTATAAAAATATACTAAACAATATAGAGACTTAAATATCCGCAAAATTAATGCTTTCAGATCAATTTTAAACCATAAAGAGCATTCTATGATTTTTCAAATTATCATCTTGTTCACACAAGGATTTTCACGGGGTCTTTCAACCACTGTGTCAAGGCACTTTTGTGTGTCGCCTAATTCTTAAAGTGTGCCGCAAAATTTTGGAAATGCATGTAGTAAAAATTATAATGCTTCTTTAATTGAGAGTAAAATTTATATAAATGAAAGAAAAATATTCTGTAAAAGAAAACTTTTTATATTTAAGTGCCATATTTTTTATAGTTAAAATTTATTTTAATCTTCAATAACTATAGCCTTACATAAAGTGAATTATTTGCCCCACGCGAAGACATTTATATACATTATTTCGGATTTTAAATATTAACCAACCTAAAAACGAAAAAAAAAGAAAAAAGATAAAGACCGTTAAATATAGAGGACGATATGAGAGCAGAATTTTCATTTTTACGACCAAATATAAATAAAATTATCAAAAACCTCAAGCTAAAATTTCTCTTTAAAAGTATCTTTATTATTACAATGAAATTAATACTTTAATAAACGTACTGTTGTTTTTGTAGTACATATTATTTTATTTTACATTCAAATTTTAAACTATATATATATATATATATATATATATATATATATATATATATTTGACAGTGCATTTATTATTTTACACTTGAAAAGTTTGAGAATCACTGATGTAACGTTTCAATCTAGCATAATAAATCTAATCTCAACTTCTTGACTATTTGTGATACAAAGAATACTAGTTAAGAAAAATGAACATCCATGTCAATATTAAATTGTAAATGAAAAAGTCGAAAAGATATTTACATTCTCAAATATCCTTACAATTACACGCATTGAGATTAGAGTAATATTCACACAATCTAATAAAGAGCACAGTTACAACAATGATACAAAGTTGGACGAAAAATAAAAGAACTTGAATCTTTTCTGTTTCGAAGGGGGGAGATGCCATTGGGAAATTCATTTTTCCAAATCACAAAGAGAAAAATTGGCAATGAAGTATTAACTTTTATTCACACAATTTTTATGTATTTAAATTTATGGGAAGCAAAAAGCGAAAAGGCAAAAGTAAACAAAAGATAGCAAGCAACAAATATCAGCACCAACAAACGACGAAATTTCGTGTACGATTACTGAGGTGTGTTATGTTGTTATAAGTAAGTTGTATTTTGAATTCAAGGCCCTGCGATTTTACGGTTTTATGGGTCCCCAAAACGGAGAAGAGCCAAAAAGTTTCAATTTTTTTTTTCTGCTAACAGAATAATCACAACAAACTATACATAAATTGAAAGATTCAATATTTTATTCTTAATTTAGTGGATTAAAAAAAATTCTTCTTGATCTAAATTGAATAAACTGATCTAAATTAAAAAACTAAATATTTCAAACATCAGAATATTTTGTTGTACAGTCTTTTTATTTGGCGACATAATTCTAAAATCTTTGAAACTTAATATAATCGGCGATTATAATAGGTTTTCACTGACTTTCATGTATTCCTTATTGCAAATCCCTACATTTTTTTAAATTTTTATGCGCATGAAACCGTCGCGTCGGTAGAAACACTGCACTACTAAAATTAATAAAGCTCAAAAACAGCGAGGTTTCCTAGAAATCTCGGTATTCAATTCCTAGTTTTCAGTTCTACTTGCTTTTGAAAATTCTTGATTTTTACAGATTTGTAAAATAGATCAGTTGACACTCAAAGTCTTACTGCGTGCTGTTTTATTTTTTATATTCAAAAAGTATGATACTTCATAAGTTACACAAACGTTTTTTAAAATATAAAAAACTTTTACAAGATATAAAAAAACTTTATTGAATATCTTCATTTTATTCATTTATATTATTTATATCAAATTAAATATCATACTGATAGAACAAAACATCAACCAAATTCACTGCTACGAAGTCCATTGGGGTCAAAGCCATGAAAATTTGTTGATGTTTGAACATTAATTTATTTGGACATTAAGATAAATATCTAGCTTATGGAAGTGCACTATTTCATTATTTACTGATTTTTTAATAAAAAACGAGCTTACTTTAATACTTATTTTTAAACATAAAATATTTTTTGGTGTTTTGTAACTTCCATGTAAATAATAAGTTTTATTTACTTCTACACTTTTTTATAGATTGTGAATGGCAACAATAAAAGAATGTAATAGAATTATAATATTTTTGAAAAAGAAAATGACTTAAAAAGTAAATTATTTCTAAACTTTTAACACAGAAAATTATCTTTTATGGAAGGGTGTAGTTTTTACAGATCACACATAATATTTATTTCTACCACTTCATATAATCTACGAATGGCAACAATACAAAAAACGTTACTAAAAGTTTAATGTTTTAAATAATAAAATGTCTTAAAAAATAATTTAATTTGAAATATTGCAATGAAAATTTATTTTTAAGCAGAATTTTGTGGAAAGGTGCAAGTTCTACAAATTGACATAACTTAATTTCTAAAACTTTAGGTAGAGTGTTAATGGCAATATTAGAAAAATTGTTATTAGAATTGTAATATTTTAAAAAATAAATAAGTTACTTGAAAATATAATTAAGGAAAATTATTTTTAAACAGAAAAATAAGTTTTTGGGAAGTGTGATGTAGCTTCTGTAAATCACATATAATCTATATTTTTACATTTTGATGTAGACAGCGAAGGACATCAATCGAATAAAAATGCTATCAGAATCGAAATATTTTAAAAAGAATATTATTTAAACCGTAAAGAATTTGACATAAAATATAAAAAAGAAATTTAAAATAAAGGAAATAAAATATTTTTAAACAGAAAACAAAGTTTTGTGATGTTGATGTCCGCATTGCTGTGTGATATCACGTATTATCAGAGAATCATTATATAATAATACAAATACATGATACTAAAATACAAAAATATTATGCACTCCATAAACGATTACGATTCTGAAAAATGTTAAAATATTTCGAGAAAACGCAATGCGAAATCTCAGTAACTGAATGGCCCAATGAATGAGTGTAACGTCACCATAAAGAGCCCCAGCCGTTTGGCGAGTACGTGCTTTCGTAAGTCATAAGATAAACTTGATGTTGTCCTTTCCAAAAGAACTCATTTTTAGGTGTCTTAGATTACTTTTTTTTTGTCCCTTTTTTCAGGTAAAATTCCAGAATTATCTGTAAATCCCGTGTCAAGAACGGTCAAAATAATTACTGTGATAGTTCCAAAAAATTCCAAAGTACCGGTTTCCCAAGGTAAAAAGAATTTTTGTACTTGAAATTGTCTTCAAAGATTTCAAGTCCTAGTTATTGAAACCGGTAAAGTTATACCATTAAATGGATGATTATTTGTTTCTTCTCAGAACTATATATCATTTGATTTTTCACGATTAGATCATATAATTTCTCTCGACAGAAAATGTTACTAAATTTAAAATTAAAAAAAGGATAATTCATATAAAGCTAATACTTTTGGCAAACTTGAATACATTTTGGCAAATTTTTTAAGCCAACAGTCTTCTGACATATAAATTCCTTTTTTAAGAAGCAAAATTTCAATATAAAAAATTAACAAATTTTTTCTTAATAATTAAATATATGATAGTTAAATATGTAAAATGTACATTATAAATGCTTATTTTGAAATACTTAGTTATTTTGAAAATTTTATATACATACATACATATATATGTATATACATTCACATTTTTTTCATTACAATTATTGACACAAGAAAGCCATTCATTTTTCCACTGCAGTAAAAATAAATTTAAACTTGATTTTTATAAATTAATACAATTTCTTTAACATTTTGAGTCCAATCAAAACTTTTTTATAGATACAGAGTGCGGTACGCAAAAATCGGTCAGTCGTAATATCAGAATATATTCCGTTTTTACCGATTATTTTTTTTATACTCATATACTCATATATTACGTTTTTGGCAACAGAACCCATGTGTCTCGGACACATACTCCTTAAGACGATAATGAATAGTGAATTTGATTTGGGTATCCTAAAAGGTTTATACAAAATTTCCAGATGAGAAGCTTCAATTATGTTGCTTTCAGCAGGACAATGCAACATGTCACAGAACAGATTATGATTGTCCCGCGTGCAAGAGGTGTTTTGGTGCAAGTGGTGCTTGAAGATGATCGACAAAGGCTTGCGATCTCCTCGGCCTTTGGGACCTGTCCATTTGTATCTTTTAGAGGAGGGACTGTTAAAGGGATGAGTATACGAAACAAATCCACCCACAATCGAACTCAAGATCAGGGTCCAGAATGCCATCAATATCATCACAACAAGTACTGAAAAGAGTGTATATACATCTCCTCAAGCATTCTTAGATAAGTGGTGATGTGGGGGAGGACACTTTCAGCACAAACAGTGAAAGGGGATAATCAATTTTATACATTTTATTTTATGCGTTGATTTCACGGGCTGCACTTTGTATATTTCATTTCGCACACTTAATCACTTAAAAGTCTACCCTACTTTTCAATCGCTTTTGCACATGAAGACTCATTTAAACGGAGCCTAAGTTTAACGTGGAATCCATTATAGAAGGATAATAATAGGATCGTATACTTTGGAGTAAAAGGTTTCAAGTTTGATACCAGACACAATTCGTCAATGAGAGATGTATATTGGCCTTTTTACTTCCCACATGCATGATAGTTAAAATGGTGGTTTTGGAGGATTTTGCATTTTCTCTTTGAATATATGAGAAATCCTTTCGAATAGTAGTATGCCGAAAATAAATGCTTGCCTTATATCTCTTTTAAACTGTTAAGTTGATAACTATGTAGTACCAAAATATTCATTACCGAAGTGGGTGTCAAACCAATGAACTCTTGGACTGAAGATCAAAACATTGGCGATTCATTTTGCAGTTTAGTTATACTATATATTAAGTGAGATAATAAACTTTAATGAAGCTACTTCAAATGTGCACTAGATACTAAAAATGACTTTCTTCAAGATTTTAATTAAATAATTTAAAATTTACAAACTTTACGAAAAAGATAAAAAATAGATTTGTTTAAAAAGCATAATTCTTAATTAAATCATTCATTAATTATAGAATAAATAATTACAACAAAACAAAAAAGGATTTATTTAAAATATTTATGATTATATTCTTTAAGTCCATGATAATAGAAAATCACTGAATATTTAAATACATTAATGACAATGTATTAATACACATACCCCTATAACAACAAGTCTTAGAAAAAAATCTCATTATAACATAACCTGTTGCTTGAGTAACGAACACAAAAAATGTTCAATATTTCATAATTTAATACATTTAAGTCTAACAAAATACCTTTCAATTAAAATAAATATGGAAAATATTAAATTCATTACCATTCTGAGCTACAGAAATCAAATATAAACATTTTCCAAAATTATTTTCTCTTCAGCATTCTTCCTTTATTTCTCCTTTATATTCTTAATTATATTGAACATAGTTTCCAAAATTAATGTGAATATGTCTCTTTCTTGTGGTGGTAAATAAAATAATATTTCATTAACAAATATATTTTTATTAATTAGAATAATATAAAATCATATATTTTTAAAGTCATAAAAATGCAGATTCTTGCTTGACACGTGATCAAAAAGGAAATAGTTTAACGAATATTCTTCAAAAAAAGATGCACACCACTTTTGCTCACAACTTTACATATTCATGAGTGTTTTTGCATACAATAACTTTCATTTGAACCGGTACCGAACTCGTTGTATTTCAAATAAGAAAACAATGTTTTTTTCTACTTAGCTACTGTGACCACAAGTACTTTAATTATGCAGCAAAATACACTCAAAACAAGTTAAATGTTCGATAATATTCTCATTCAGTTTCTAATAGGAAGATTATGATGAAAGAAGTAAAACTTTCTTAATTGAATGATCTAATGTTCTAATGACAGAAATCCACCTGTTGATACCTGGAGAAGGAAATATTTTCCAACTCTGAGTACCTAACGAAGAAAATACAATCTTTCAGACTCCTTTACTTCTGGTTTTAGTCCAACAGCTCGTGGTTTCAACTGGACGCCAATGCTTTTAGTGGTTCGATACCCACTTTAAATAAAAGGCTGCTCAAGTCATCACTTTAAATTTACTTCCTATTGAATTTATCATCGTATAGAAAAGTGACCATAGAGTGAACATTTTCTATTTCGAAATGAATTTACTATTGTATACAAAAGTAATCACAGAGTGATCACTTTAACTTTATTTCCCATTGTATTTAACATTGCACACTAAAGTGACTATAAAATGAACACTTTATAATTTACTTCGAAATGAATTAAGAATTGCATAGAAAAGTGACCATAGAATGGACATTTTAACTTTACTTCGAAATTAATTCACAATTGCATAGAAAAGTGACCATAGAATGGACATCTTAGATTTACTACGAAATGAATTTACAATTGCATAGAAAATTTATATTACTTCGAAATTAATTTACTTCACTTTAAATTTACTTCGAAATGAATTTACATTTATATAGTAAAGTGACCATGAAGCAATCAATCCTAACTTAAATCGCAGTAGCGCTCCAAACACAAGTACAACTTCTAACTAGATAAATTACCTCATTCTTTATCAGATCTATAAATACCTGAATCTGAAAGGGCGCCATTTTGTATTCCTCAAACAGATGTTCTACAAAAAATCTAAATCTTCCACTGGTTTCTGAGTTAATTTAATAAACAACAGGACAGCAGCTGCTTTTGAAAAAAACAGTACTCCCTACTTGATTACATTTAAACAAACAAAAAAACATTAATAATTAAGTAAAATAGGGACTTTTTCCTTACCAAATCTCGGGAAACGACAGATGTCTACTTCATTCTCCTCCGGGAATTACTCTCCTGCTTTCAGGAGAAGAGGAGGCGACCGGGATTCTAGGGTAGCAAGAGATCTGTTTTGTCACTCGTTGCCCATGGCTACAAGTCCGTGGGGGGGACGCAGCGATCTACTTCTAAGGTTTCCGCCATTTATGATGTTTATGAGAGTTATTGGCTGTTGATGCTCGGCAGAGGCCGCCAATGAGAAAGATGCCCAGAAATCGATACTTCTCCCAAAAACACGCCGAAAAGACTTAAAATCCAATTTATTTTATTTCCGAATGCAATAAACAATGCCTAAATAAAAGCGCGCAGCAACTATGGGATTGTGTTTCCGCGTTTTGGCGTCTTATTTGGAGCGGGAGGATTTTTCATTTCAGAGTAAAATATTTTTTGAATTGAAAAATGTAAAAAGCTTAGCAAAAGGAAGGTGTTTGCACACGAAGAGAAAACATTTACAATAGGTATGTGGTTTTTTTTTCTTTTTTTCGCTTCACACACAATTTGCAAGCGCTTTTTATTATTTTCACCCACAAAGAACACATTCATGAATTTTTTAAAGCAACACAAATATTTAATTATATTGAAATTTATTCATTTTTTTTCTATTTGCATATTTTTTATTTTTTTATTCGTGCTACTTAAAATAAGATTTATATAATATGTAAATTTTACTAATTGCTTTCTTAAACGCACTGATTTTCCTTTAAATATACATAGAACTCTGTTGGCGAATTATTTGTTGATCAAATAATAAAAAATAGTGAAATCTGTGTTAATACTTTTTCACATTATAAAAAATAAAGAAGCTTTAACATAAAAAAATGATAAAAACGATTTTATTCCATACACTTTAATGGGGTAGTTTCAATAGGCCCCAACGTGGCCTAGTGGTAGATAAGCGCTCTCCAGAACGAAAGATCCTGGGTTTGATGCCATACAACTGAAGATGGATTGTGCTCTTCAGTCTTCATCTTCCAAAGAGAGTGCGTGGGTGTTTACCGGCATTCCACCCTTTCGACACATGAAATAGGGTCCACTATCTATGAAAAGTCCTCCTGGATGACAATTACACTATGAAATTTACAGAAGAAACCTTAAGTCGTTAGATAGTCCATAACACGGATTTTTTTTAAATAAAAAATGAGACTCAAAATATCTTCTCAAAAACTTCAAGAGCGACCCTATTCTTCTATGTACGATGTTACCTCCATTTCATATGAGTGGGTTTCTTCAGATTCATAAAGCAAGAGCTTGGTTTTTCTTTTTAAAAAGATTTAATTTCAGGTAGTTTGATTATATTTGAATTGTCTGGTATTTTTCTAATTAGGTAATCAATTAATCATGTAAATCAGATTTCATTTCTGATAAATTAATGATGCATTTCAGGTATTTTTTTAATTAGATCATCAATTAATCATTTTTAATCAGATTTGATTTCAGTTAATTTGATTATACATAAATAGTTCAGGTGTTTTTCCAACTTTTTGAAATATGTGAGCACCACAGAAACTATAGCATCAAGAAAAGGTTGTATCAAAAATAAATATTTGATACCTGATACACGTATTTTTCAAATGCAAATGAACAAAAGTAGAAAAAGAAACATTGAAATAAAATTGATTTATTGGGGGGGGGATGAAACCATCAGAAACAGAAACACGGACGTGCTTAGATCAATAAGAAAATGAATGATTGTCTTATGAAATATCTTTTCCCCACTTAGTAAGCACTTGACCAAGTAAATCACCAGGATACTGCCGCAGTTAAAGACGTCCATTTGTGCTCGGTGGAGACAAGTCACGAAATGGGTCTGTGATGATGGACTGCAGGTCAGACAGCATGCTGATTGGCTGATGATGTTTCCTGATAAGAATAATCCTGCAAAATAATTCCTTATAGGGCTTTTCGAAAAAATGGGAATTTACCTGGTAGCATAAGTCTATCAATAGCATGCTTCTAGATCATCCATATACATTTCATGGATTCGAGTCCCACCTAAAATATCGATGCCTGTAGGGGTTCGGAATGCATTAACGATAATTTAATTCAAGCATTTTAGAATGAAATGCGAATGGTTAGCGCGTTGGCTTTCGATTCAACAGTTCGCAGGTTCGAATCCCATCTTTTGCTTGAATGTTGGCACTGGTTCGGAATACATTCTATATTGCAGTTACCGCTCCCATCGCAAAAAAAAATGCAAAAAAAAAAAATGATTGTTGAGCGACAAACGAAACTAGAAATGATGGAAACTTGAGAAATGAGGTAGACTTTTAAAAAAATCGATATTTTTCAGCACTTGTTGAATGTCAATTTCGCCTAACTCGCTTACGATTTTAAAAAGATCTTTTTCCGCATTTTAAGACTCGAAAAATATTCGATTCTGGTTTGACTGGACTCATTTCAATAGTTTTTAAGCGTTAATTTTTATTTTTTAAAGTAGGTTGAGTTTTAATGAGTTAAAATGGGTGGAGTTTGAGATAAGTGAATACAAATTTATAGTTGAGTGAAATTCCTTTCGATATTTTTAAAAATACACGTTCCTTGTTGTTTTTTTATTTATTGGTCACGTGATCTCCAATCCATTCTTTGGCCAGTATTGTGTCGAGTTAGAGTCATTATGTGAGAACACTGAACTATGCCAACTTATCAGATGGTTTTTTTCAATAAAACATCGCTACTGGTTTTTTTATACTACTTTTTAGTTCAATCTTAAGCAATAACCTGATAATCTTATAATCTCTAATTAACGATAATTAATGTAAATATATACGAGCCTTCTGCACTTGGAGTGAGATGCTATATTTAAAATGCAATATACTCCATTTTTATGATCCAATCAGACTGTCGTTCGACTTTATTGAATTCTCGCCAACGTTTTAGATTGCTATCGTTCTGCGGGACTGATATAAGACATCAAACATATCATTAATTGACATTATTCTTTAATTACGTAAAATAACGTTAAATATAAATCATAAAAATCAATTGTTAATTCCTCCTACATCTTTAAACACTTTTTGTTTCCCAGGGTTAATTCGATAGAAACATATAGCTTAGAAAGGATTTTGGACTACCACAAGCATCCAAACCTGTGACGGGAATCGAATTCACAAACTGTTGAGTTAAAAGCTAGAGACTTTCAGATATTTTTTACGCATGAAATGGTCAAAAGAAGAAAAATAATTTTCAATGTATAATATCTCAAAATAATTCCATTGGGACTTTGCATCGTAAAATTTTCAAGTAAAATGTCACAGTAATTAAAGCATGTACTTTATCGAGAAATTTTAATATCAATTATTGATTTAAACGATTGCTTTAGCGTTAGAAAAAAGTATTTTATTTATATAAATTTAACATTTTTAGCATTTTTTCAGTCAATCAAAGAATTTATTGATTTATTGTATGTAAACTTAAGACCGTTAAATAAAGATCGAGTAAATGATTTTCGGTAGATCTTTTCATAAATAAAAAGTTATATTCTCATGACCGGTGGAGGAAATCGAGAAAACTCCCAAGCACCCACCTCTCTCGATAAATGTACAATATCCATTATCTATTAGTCAATAATGTCAGCCAGAAATTTCTGCTGTTAAACGCTGTAATAAGTATTCTTTGGTGAGCCCCAAAACATTTCTAATTCTGTAACAGCCTAAGGCTATGTTAAGGAATTTAATGTACAATACGTAAACTGATTTTTAAAAAGACTTTCTTTCCATCATTCACCTGTTACAAAAGGGAAAAATAAAAAAAAAAGTTTTGAAACAACTCTTTTAACAGACACGTATGCTGAAGGAAGACGAGTCACATCCGTCTCCCGTTGTTTGACTGTGGCTAATATCGAACACAAGACCTTTCACACTATGAAAACCGCTCGACATCTGAACACTAGATCACAATGTGTGTTTATTTTTTTTAAATAAATTTAATATTAATTTTATTTTATAGATAAATTAGACTCTTGTTGACATATGTAGAGAGGAAAAAAACAGCATGATAATTTATGCTTCTTTGAATTAGATTCTTCCGCCAGGTATTTTACTATAGAAGTCCATGAAATATTAGGTTCCAGGTTCAATATTTTCTATTATTAAAAAATAAATCTTGTGTTTTTATTATTTGCTTATACAAACACAAGATTTATTTTTACTCTTTAAATAATGAATTTATATATGTTAACTATTGAGAGTAAATTAAAATTGTTTAAATGAATTAATTTGTACTTTTTTCATGATTTCGTGGATTATCCGCTATTGTCACAATTTTTAAGTCAATTGAGTATTCGGTATATTTACAATATAATGATCTTTAAGTTGGACAGCCGAGATGGCAACCGGACGGCATGCGCTCTTGCCTTCAGTTCAGCAGTTTGTGAGTTCGAATCCATGCTTAGATGTTTGTAGAGGTTTGGAATCCGCTTAAAGATTGTTAGATTGTTTTTCCGATGCAGTTTCTACAAGAAGATTACCTGATCGAAACCTTTTTATACTTTTAACTTCTCCAAGGAAAGATATAATACCCTTTTCAATAAGAAAAGGGGAAACAGATTCAAAAGAACCTCTAATTTTTTTTATAATAAAATACTGCGCTTTACATATGATCATTTGTTGCTCCCGCGGGAGTGAGGAGAATGTATTTTTATCCATATAGGATTAAACATAAATTCAGGGACCGACGGCACCACCCACCACGGAGTCCTACAAGGGGATGCAAGTCAACTGCACCAGTGCTAGCCAGTCCCTATACGCTCACAGTACATCCCTGAAGTGGTCTCCACCCTTAACGAGTCACCCAGTAGATGTACCGATCGCTTGATCCATAAAGCCGATTGATGTGCTGAGGACCACAGCACACCTCCCGTTTACCTGAAGCAGAGGCCAAAGTAATGTATTGGTCTCTAGGGGCCTCATTGTGTGTGTCTCGGCTTAATTAGTTCCCATGTGCAATAAATGATCGATAAGCAACAAAAAAGTGTACTACATTGGATTATATACCATGAAATGCATCCATTAAAATAATTGTAATTTTTTGGACAAAGTAGACATCTGTACTGCAATCACCCCTCTTTGCTCTCCCAACCTGTTGATTCAAAGTGTACAAGCTCTATCAGTACTTATCTACCCATCCGCACACATGTATCACAATGATAAATACAAATACATTGAATCGGAATCTATGTCAGATAACAGCAATCACCCCATCGAGGTAACGGCCAATGAGAATAACAGGATGACCCCTTGTAATTATGTGTGAACCCCTTTCATCCCACGAATGCAATCACTCCCCCCCCCCTGTCCAAACATTGGCGACCGTATTGTATCTCCAAGAGGTTGCCACAATTTGCTTTTGGAAAATTAATCATATTAAAGCTGAGCTTTTTCATATTTTTACTGTCTGTGTCATTATACATAACCTCTGTGATTCTTTTCTGAAGTATATAAAATAAGTAAACAGGAATATATGAATATATATATATACCCTCAAAACAAGAAATTAATTTATCGTGTAAACTTTGGACCACAATATTGTTTCAACACCGCTTTTTTGATGAAATTTATAATCACTTATATTTATGCGTTATACTAGTTTGTCAAAAAATAAATAAAACAATACTCTTGAAAACAAATATTTCTTTAATATAAAACTGCAATTTATATTACTTCTGCTTTTTTTTTCAATGAACAGTTAATAAGGATTTAATATTAACAAATTTTATTTCTAAATAAACTCTTAAAATATATGTATTATATAAAAATTTATTATATCATTTTATTCATGCATTTATATATATATATATAT
>JAPDSC010149088.1:135650-150030 GCA_026290005.1 Latrodectus geometricus
ACACACACACACACACACACACACACACACACACACACACACACACACACACACACACACACACACACACACACACACACACACACACACACACACACACACACACACACACACACACACACACACACACACACACACACACACACACACACACATATATATATATATATATATATATATATATATATATATATATTGGATCTAATTTACGTCTCGCAAAATTAGAAATCTGGAAATCTCCCAAGTACCCACCCTAACGTGGGTGGTTAGAAGCAGAAAATAGAAGAGCAAATTTTTCTACTATTATTAAACAGTGGCTGGGATCAAACCTGAGACTTTTCTCTTTAAAAACCAATAGCCTTCCTGTAATTTTACATGAGGATAAATTATTCTCGGAAATATTCCACATACACATGAATTTATTAAATATTCTTAAATTATTGAATAATATATATATACACTTGAATATATAATTGTACATCAAAATCTAAGAGAATCTCGATAGCTAAGAATGTAAGTAGTTCTCTTGATATTAATATGTATTAATAACCGTGTTCTATATGTTTTAATTTATTTATTAATACATATAGTACTGAGTTATTTGTGCAAGGGTAAATAAAAGCTTAAGGGTAACTATTTCTATACATGTAATAATAAATAAGCATATTAAGGACCAATGAAACAAACGCAGGATTTTCGGTTTCCTGTGGTTTGCAGGGATCAGTTTATCCAGTTTAAAGTGTGACCTTAATGATAAGGGATTCACTGACTGGGAAATAACAGGTGTGAATCCAGCTCAACCAAACTCTCCAACCGATAAAAAACACCTACACTTAGTGATCGCAGCATGTTATCCGATTAATTGGCGTGGGAATTTGAAGGGAAAACTGCGAACTATTGCACATTTGGCAATAAATCGCAAAATGTTATTTCTATTTGCATATAAGAGAGAGATATACAACCACCTACCATAAATAATAATCACCTTACTAAATATATATAAGTTTCTATTTTATTGTGCAGGATAGGCAGGTCGCCTATAAACTATAATAGTAAAACATAATTCATTTGCATCCCACCATGTCCAGTGGTCAGCGTGCCTAAATGCGGATGGGGAGGTACTGGGTTCGAATCCCGGTTCGGGTACGTGGATGCACTTCCTCCTGTCTTTTCCTTCTATGAATGGTTGCCTACCTTATAAACAGGTTCTTATGGCATGCATGTACTGAGGAAGTCCACACCAAATTACGGCTCAGTTGGAAAAGTGGTGCAGCGCACCATACATTGCCAGCCCAGTTGGCACAAGACGACAACAACAACATAAATTATTACGTAGTTTCGTTAAGTAATATAGTTCAGTTTTGTTTATCATAGCTTATAGGTGATTTAATTAAACAAATATAAATATTCATCTTTGGTTTTTGGAATATAGTAGTTTACTATCATATTTAAAAAAAAATACCTCACAAATAAATTGTAAAAGACATAAATTTATTACTCCATTATTATGAAGTTTCTAACAGCTTCTTTTCAATTGCAGCCATTTCGAAATTTCAATGCTGATTGGAAAGTTTAAATCCCTAAGTTATGCACAAAGCTTGCTTTTTTTTAAATAAAATATTATAAAAAAAATTTGTTTTAAGCAGAACAAAACAGAATAATTTTGTAATCTAACATTTCAAGAGCCGCCGACTCTGTCTAATGGTCAGCATGCCTGTCTGTGGATAGGGAGGTCCTGGGTTCGAATCCAGGTTCGAGAATGGGTGTACTTTCTTTCTCTCTCCTGTCTTTATTCTTTCCTTGTATGAAGGGAGTGTAAATGGTTGCTTACCCTATAAACGGGTACCTGTGGCATGTGTTTTTAATTATAAAAATATCATCTCCAGTCATCTTCTTCAACGGAGTTACAAGCATGTTACCATAGAGCTCGAAAAATGTCCGTCATAACCTAACCTAACCTAACATTGCATGTTTGGCCTAATGAAGTATAATATTTAATATGAGATCAATTTTTTTCTAACAAATTCATACCGACATAGCGGTGCCGGTGATCCCCAGACTGTACCTTAAGGTTAACGAAGTTTGGAATATATTCGCTTACCACCAATTACTTCATTGTATTGAAACCTGGTGTCAAATGACGAGGTCTCACCTGAGCTGGCACCTTCTTCTCTACATCCATACCTCACCAACGGAAGGACTTTGTACCCACAGACTAGTCCCAATCCCATGGAGTTTCTGTGAAGGAGAATGTAGTCACCCTCTCAATCACCACCTTCAGTTAGCGACGCTTCACTTTGGTGGTCTTACGGGAAGCGGACGTGAAGCAACTGACAGGCTGGGAGTCTTTTTAGCACAACTATCCCCAAAGTTTAGAAAAAGCTACATGAAATTATATGTCTAACATCTGCCATTCGTTTAGTCAGGTCTGCTTTCGATAGTTTTGCTGCTGCCTCTATATCCTTGAATATAATTCCCAATACAAATATTAGAATTTTTGTATTATCGAAATAAAAATAGTTTTATAGCCAAAGTTTCTGTGATTAGGCAATAATTAATTTATCTTCTCTTGTCGAAGAAAACATTTTATAAAATACGTTCTTCATGCACGCTTTTTGCTCATTAGACCAAGCGTTGTTTGTTGTAAGATTTTCGTTAGACAAATGTAAACCTAAAATAGATCCCATTTGCCACTTGAATTTAGCACACGGGCCTGACAAAAATATGTCTTAGAGTTTAACTAAACTTTTAACAATTCAACTACAGTAATTTTATGAAAAAAATTAAAAGGAAAATAATAATAAAATTTTCGTTAATATCAATAGTCCTAATTCTATTTATCCATCGATGTCGACTAAACTGCCGCCCAATGGCTGAGTGGTTAGCGTTCCTGACTTCTGGGATGTTAATCCCGGTTTGGACGTGGAAGTTTCCTTTCTATCTATTTGTTTCTTGTCCTTTCCTGAATTCATGGATGAATGTGGCCAGCCCTATAAACGGACTTGTGACGTGGGCAATGCTACTCATACTTCCGTGATTTGGTTCACAAGTTCCCAAAGGCTAACACTAAAATGAGCAGTAATTTCTGGCCTTGTTATGAGCGACGGGTCCATTCACCCAGTGTGCCCCACCATTAGAAAAAAAATGTCGACTAAGCATCCGCCTACTATTCTGAGGCTTCCATAATTTATTTTTTCAAACTCACCCACTTCTTAAAATCTTTTCCACCATCTTGCTTTCATTTTAGGTATCATGCAAACTTCTGCATAAAAGATGAACCAATAAAATACACAGTATTAACTGAATTTAACTTGTAAAAAAAATTTCTTATTACTTTTGGCAACCATATTCTTCTGTATTTAATATATATTCTTCTGTATTTGATATATTTTCTCATTGTATTGCTTTGATTATTTTTCAATGTTTTACTTTGATTCTATTTATTTCAATCTTGATACAGTTGTATTTTCTTCTTATGGAGACACTCTTCGGAGGAATAGCACGAATATTTTTAAACCTTTGTCTTTTGTGTTAGTCAGAAAAGGATCTCTTATTTGCATAGTTGACCATCTCCCTTCTGATGAATACGTGATCGCTATGCCTTTTCCTTATTTATATTTATATTATATTACATTGTTTTTCTTGTTTTTATCTTATTGATATTAAATTGCACAGTTTCTTCTTTGTTTTATCTTGATCTTCTAAATACATTTTACTTAATTTATATCGGAATTTCTTTCAATAGCTGCTTTTGCGCTGGTCTGATTGCCTATAATATTTGTTGTTCGATATTGTATTTGCTTTTTCCATACATTGTATTTACTACTTTATATATATATATATATATATATATATATATATATATATATATATACACGCAAAACAATGATGAAAAGGACATAGTTCTACAATGATATCTGTCCTTTTGATAACTTTTGTATGGTTGTTATTTAAATGCAATAATATGTTTAATGTATCGTGTTTTATATTTGAGAAGTTATAAATTTGCCTAATTTTGTCAAAACAAATCAATCAAAAATATTGATAGATTCTAAAAACATTAGAAGTCTAGAAGTCACATTCACGTGTATTAATATTGAGTTTACCTTTTATATATTTCCTAATTCTTTCATAATCTTAAATATAAATTATCGATGAAATAATTAGGTATTTGGTAAAAAAAATTGATCTATATAAATATTTTTAGTTTTAAATTTCTGTTAGACTACAAAATTTTATTGGTCCTTTTAGGGCGAATGTTTCTTAATACGTGATATATTTGTCCTCGTGAAATAGTATATACTATTTAACCTAAATTTTCCGGGATGTATTTAGACGTTCTTTAAATAGCATTTTTCCCATTGGGTAGAGTTCTCTTTTACGAGGAAAAGCTTAAGAAATTAGGTCAAAGAACTAAGACGCTCTTAATTTTTCGAAGCATTGCTGCTACAAGAAGACACTATACTAACGATATCGAATCTTGGTTACTATGAAGAAAAAAAACATTTTTTTTTTTTTTGGAATAAAGTATTTTGAAACTACAAAAATTGTTCCACTATTTTAAGCCATTATAGTCATAATCATGAGTGTAAAACTTCATTTTTAAAATGTAGAAAATACGTAATTCAGTATCTTTAAAAATTCTTTATAATGACATTTACTTCTTTATTTCATTAGCATAAAAGTTAGACACATGATTATTTGTTAGCTCGGTTAACCGTTTAAGCAATGATTATGGTATTTAAGAAATAATTTCTGTATAATCAAGGTGTATATGAGCAATTACAGTTTTCTTGGATAATTTAGCAATAAATTATTCGAGACAACTGTAATTCCAAGACAACTGTAGATCCGAGGTAGCAATAAATGTTTGATAGTAATTACAGAAGCAAGAATTAAGTAAAGTTCTACAAAATTCCAGAAACAAGCAAACGTGAAACCTTTAAAAGACAAACCGTTCCCTAATTTCTTAATCTCCAACAAACATGATGGAAATAAAATAAAATATATCAAAAACATTATAATCAATTTTCCTGAAACTTTTAAATACAAACTTATGTTTTTTCTCAGAGGATATATACATATCCTCTGAGATGAAACATAACACCCTATAAACGGGTACTTATATTATAGGGTAGGCAACCATTCATACTCTATTCACACAAAGAAAGGACAAAGACAAGAGAGAGAGAGAGAGAGTACATTCATTCCCGAACCAGGATTCAAACCCAGGATCTCCTTATTCGCAGTCAGGCACGCTGACTATTACACAGAGTGGGTTGGCAGAAGATATGCTAATAATTTAATATACTAAGAACAAATGAGTGGGACGTTTACCCATTTAAAAGTTAAATTTCTAATAAAGCGGTATGTTTTACAGATTCTGTTCAAAGAAAAAATGGTAGTTTCAAGGTTGGTTAGAAGGGTGTAGAAATTGGTAAATATATCATTAATAATATTAAGTTGGAGAAAAGAAATTTATTATTTTTTCGGTAGACGGCTGTAGAGATCTTTATTTCATAATGCATCTATCGAACAATTTCAGATTTATGCTGGTTGAAAAGCTGACATTTCACACTAAAAAATTCTTGCACATTTTTTTTCATTTGTTCCATTTAGTTGTGAGTTACAGGTTTTTAAAATTGGAAGTCAGCAATGAGAAAATTCGATACATTTTACTGTATTCCTTTGATAAGAGCAAATATACAAGCCAGGCAGCTGGAAATGTGGATGGTGTTTATGGTCCCGATACTATAATAGACAATTACGTGAAATTTTAATTTCGTTGATTCACAGGTAGGCCGGTCATCGAAAATGATCACATAAATTGTTTAAGTGAACAGTCTTAGCATCGTCCATGAGCGATCATAAAGCACAAAGCGAATCCGAAATATATTAAATAAATTCTGAAAATCACATGAAAATAATGGATTTCTTTTTCCCCAACTGAATATCAGGATCAGAGATTCTGGAATTAAATCTCCAGATGAAGTAATTGCTGAGCCATAGGTACATCTAATGATTAGTCAAACTTGGTCTGTTCTAATTTAAAGCAGGATGCATTAAAGCATTAATATTTTTGGAAATCAGATTTTGAATGCTTATATAATATGCAATTTATAACTGTTTTTTTTTACAAAAATTAAAATTTATTTAACAAACAATTAACTTACTTTAACAAAATATATTCACTACTTTAAAATTTTCATTTAGTTTAATATCTCATTATTGCAGTATTCTTTAAGTAGGTAATGGCAATTTTGGAGCTTTATCCTAGATGTAAAAATTAAGTGCTTATAGAGTGCGTACACTAAATATTTAAATAATACACAAATGCAAACATTAAGTGCTTATACAATGCACAAACTAAGTACTTAAGGAATGCACAAATACACACACTAAGTGCTTATAGTATGCACAAACTAAGTGCTTATAAAGTGCACAAGCTAAGTGCTTAAATAGTGCACAAATGCACACACTGCTTATAGAATGTACAAACTAAGTGCTTAAAAAATGCCTCAATGGACACACTAAATGCTTATAGAATGCACACATTAAGGGCATTTAGAATGCTCAAACTAGATGCTTATAGCTAAAATTGAGAAAACAAGAAATTTTACACATTGATTCAATCATTTGAAATATTAGAAGACGGCTGAATCTTTGTAATTTAGAGGCAGGGACGAAGTAGAAGACTCTAAAGACTGAACCTGTTAGTTTGAGAAATATCATTTCACTTGGAGGACATTGCGAGCTCGATCATATCCTAACTGTCATTAATAAACATGAAGGTTCTTCATTTAAATCGAACGTCATCCCCCCTCCTGATAATGAGAACGATACTCTTCCTCCCCCCAGGCTCTAATTATTATATATAGAACAAAGAATAAGTACTATATACACAGAATTCTTTTAATGAAGAAATATTAGTGTTTATATATATATATATATATAGAAAGAATGCATTTCAGCGTCTTCATTAAAGCAAGTGAAAATTTTGCGACAGGTTACACACGACAATAGCTCTCAATCGATATAATGTGGCATTTCTGAACATATTTACATTTTTTTTAAGCCATTTTCTACAAGTGGGAATTTGTATGCAGATGCTGCCTTTTTCAGGAAAATATGGTAATTGGGTTTTTAATTTTTAGTTCCTGAAAACAATGGCTGTACCTTCGTATTAAACACGCCCCAAACGTATGAAATGCATATTGTAAAATTTTCGTTCCGTGTGAAAAATATTTAGGAATTGTTGTAAGGACAATACAGAAGATATCATTTACAGCATGCTGCATATTCTGCGTTCGGCAAAATCAGACAGACTCTTGGTCAAGAATGCAAATATCTAACCATCATATTTCGTTTATTGAATATTAATGTTACTTCCAAAAAATGTAATCTCATTCAATTTATAACTAGCGATTTTCCTATAGCATGCCATAATTTTGAATTTAGAAAATGAACTCTGTTTCATTTGGATTCATATAAACCTTGATTTATAATTTTAAACGAAAATAGATTATTATCATATTTACACATATCTAATCAAACCACATAAAAAAGTGAAATATTCAGAATAGAATAGGTTGCCATAATCTATGAAATAGTTGGCGAATAATTATTGAAGTGTAAGTATTTTAAAAATACTCAACATTTAAAGCAAAAACTATTCTGGTATGTTCTATTTAAATCAGTTTTTTTCTCGATGACTAAACAAAACGATTCATTTGCACTTTAATCCCAAGTGGTTGTTATATTTGGATAAAAATGGCATGTTACTAGTTTAAAAAGCAACCCCTGGTGCCAATTAACTCATTTGGCAGGGTGCAAGGAAACATGTTAGCAAACATCTTTATTGAAGCTTCTAGAGCACTTAAAATAGAAATTCATTAAAAAGGGAACTGAATCTGATTGGTCGTTGTTATATCAGTGTTTTCAATATATCAGTTTACCATCTTGAACTTTGCAACAGAATTAAGCACAATACCACGTGATACATAACATTTAAACTAATTTTGAAATTATTTATCCAACAAGGATCTTTCACAACAGTACCACTCCCATTTTTATTTTAATCTCAGTAGTTGTGGCAACAGCTTTAAAAATATCTTATCAATCACTTGTTTGGATGGAACTTTCCGTTTCACCAGGGTAGGCGATAAAATTCCCAAATAATATAACTGGCCTTATCACCAACTGCAACTGTACCTTTTCCGAAAACTTGTCACAATGCTTTCTCATCAAAATAAAATGTGTTACAATTAAGCATTTAATTTCTTTAGCTTGCATTTCATATGCTGTCTATGTCTTTAGAATTGATTTCAGCCGAAGCTCTATGAGGAAAACAACTTTAGAGTAGAAAAAAACATGATCCTTATTTTGTGTATATATTTTCTAACAATAATTTATTCTGCGGCAATTATAATCATCATCATACTATACGTTTATTTTCTATTTATTTTTCAACTTAACTGTTCTCATATACATATCATTCTCCTAAGAAACGAGTTCATACGCCTATAACAAACCATTTACTTCACTTCCTTTATCCCTATTTTTATAGCGTTTACGAAGAAAATAATTCCTAAATCAGCTTGATGCTAGGATAATTAATAATTAAAAGTTTTAAAACCAAAAGATTTGCTTATTTACTTTTAAGAAGAATAGAAGCATATAAAATATACTCTGTATGAACGTTTTCATGTCTTTAGCTTAAATAGAACAATACAAAACTTGGCACGAAAATATTATCTTCAAACAATGTAAATGCAAAATTTAAATGTAAATGGAGAGTGTGATTGATATTGCTTATAGGAAAAAAAATCACAATAGAATTAATTAATAATCATGCTTTCTTTAAGCAACACATCATTATTTATTAATTTTTGGCCCTTAATTTTTCAAGTAGGTTACAATAACAAACAATATAATGAAGTTATTTTATATTTAAGAAGTGGATTAGAGCACATACACAATAAGCATTTCTAAAGATTCCATTGATGCAGTTTGTCAACTAGTCTTAGATTGGTGTTCGAAAATTATCGATTTGTGTCATGGAACATTTTAATTTTCAAGAAGAGAGTTCTGCATTAAAATGGAACCGATTGATTTTCAAAATCTATCTGCAACTGTGATAGGTTTATCTGTAAAACCACTTTCTTGAGCTTGTGAAATATTTTCTTTTCCAATGGCGGCACTGGGTGATTGACCCTTCGCCACAACAAGGCCAGAAATTACTACTCATTTAGCGTTACCCGGTGGGCACACGTGAACGAAGTCACGGAGGCGAGTAGCATTGCCCACGTCACGCCACCACAAACCCGTTTATAGGGCGGGCCACATTGTCTTTTCTCCGGAGATGATGGATGAAAGAAACACAGAGAAAGAAAACATCCATGCTTGAACCGGAATTCAAACTCGGGAGCCTAGGATTCATGAACACTAACCACTCAGCCATCGGCCAGCAGCTTATGAAATATCTGATTTCTAGTTTCTGAAGAAAATACACAATTTTGATTCAAGTTTATGCAAAATGAAGACAGCATTCAGTTCTAACTATGCGTGTGATTTCTTTTCCCAGTTGTAAAATTTATTAAAAATTAACAGGAATATTCTATTCATACATCAATGAATATTATATTCATATAATATTCATTGATGAATACTTCGACAATTGTATGAGAATATGACAGTCGCTACTAATTCTCCGGACATTAAAAAAATTATTCATGACTTAAAAGTTTCAACCTCATTATTAAAGTTAGTGTCAGATAAAAAAAAAAAATGTTATTTTTTAATCATAAAGTGGTTATTTCTTTCGTTACAGTTGGGATCATGTGTACGTCACTTCATTTTACTTATAATTGGTCTGTGAGTTCAACAAATAATCGTTTTAACCCATAATGTTGAATATACAATTTTGTCCACCCATCAAAAACAAGTGAATGTGTCGGTGAATCTCTTCAGTGAGCTGTTGGAAAGAAAATGTTGGCCACTATCTTAGTGGGATGGGTTATTTTATATATTCTTGGAGATTTGTCTCTCTTGATACCGCTATTAAAAACTAAATACTTATGAATCATTAAGTAAAGAAACATTTATTTCATGTAGCATGTAAAGCACATTTAATATGAATATTTGATTGTTTATGCAAGTAATGAATAAATAATAACATGTAATTTACGGCTTGTTTTAATCGGCGAGGACGCGATTTAAATGTTTTTAACCATAAAGTGGTTGTTTTTATTTCAAACTAGATTTGAATTTCTTATAAACAATATATTTTAGCTTTTTTTATATATACCAAAAACTAAAATAATATGATAGAGACATAGACAGAAACAGATGTAGACAGTCTTATCCCCGATGGCACGACAGCCCATTGGGGGATAAGGCTGTTTTCTAGACCGAGAATATGAAAGAACTATTCTATGGTCATATATCCTGGTTAGGTGCTCACCCTAACGTGAAATACATAGTGTTAGTTTCCAAACATGTTTAGTAATATAGTTAAGCTGCAGGGATTAAAGAGGGAGTGAACCTTGCACAACCCGAGGATATAGCCTCGAACCTGAGTGTTGCGAGTGTCTTTTGATACATACAGTTTAATTAAAATTAATTTCATAATTTAATAATGAAACAAGTTTTTCTTATAAAAATATTGGTTATTTATTTGGTTGTCATTTTTCACTAATATTTTTAAAAACGGCACGAAAAACCACAGAAATTCCTTAAGTTTGACGACAACAGTTCTGCGTTTTATAGGAAGGAAATATTTACAGTTACAAAAGACGGAGAAAAGAGGGGATGTATACAAAAAGAGCAATCTATCAGACAAAAATATATATAACAACAATAGAATAAGCAGGTTCCATGATGTGCATAGTAACTGCATATTAATATAGTTAATCGTGTTATTGAAAGTCAGTTAAAAGATATCTGTTGACATACTTTATCACAAAGTATAAATTTAGATTGGTATTTATTGCAACTTGAGCCCAAGGGACATAGTACTAGTTTCCTTATTTGAACTAGGAACGATAGCGGAGAAATAACAGATAATATATACCCAAAGGACAAGTAAAGGACAAAAGTTCGGACTTACGCATTACTTCAATTGTGTGTCCTTTGTACAATCTTTATTGATAGACAGTGTAACGTGACTATAAGTATGACGTTGTCCAGGAATGCATATCACTTGGCATCTATGCAAATGCAGTTTGTTCTTTGAATTTTGTCGATAAATATACTCTTTAAGTTACTTTGTCGAGTACTTACTTACGATAAACTGTGTGATAAGATTCTAGGCGTCACATTCGTCTAAGAATGCAAGATAGGCTGAGTCATGCCTTTAGATTATTTCAGAGCACTCTCCCCAGCGCCCTCTATGAATTTCTCTCATCCTGTTAATAATTTTTTCATAAATATGTTTATTAATATACGCTTTATATTGGCTGTTATATCTCAGAATAAAAAATATACATGAAGTTGTAAACGTTTCTTAATTACATAATAAAAGTTATATTCAATATTAATTATATTAAAAGTCGGAGGAAGTTTTAAATGATATTAATTGCATTAACTTTTAAGAAATACTAATGCTATGAAAGAATACTTATATTTATATATGAAAGAACTATTTTTTTGCTTTTAAAAATTACATAACACCTCAATTTTTATCTATTTAAAATTAAATTTCTTTTTGTTATTTCTCCTATGATGTAAAGAAAAAAGGAAAAGTATTAATTCTAAAATTTTCTTTGCGTGATCTTAAATAACACCAATAAAGTATTTAATGTAAAACTTATTATGTACTTAAAGTAAAATAATATAAATTAAAAATTCAAGCCAATTTAATTGTTCTATTAATTGAAAATTCACAATACATTTTCAATTTAAAAATTTTTCCCTCAAATATTATTTATTGCTATGATTTTCCCAAAGAGGTCCATTAATTCTTATTTAAATTCCTATTCCAGAATTATTGGGAAAGATATTATGAAATTCAAGCTTTTAAACAAATGGGATTACTTCAAAGTTATTTTTATGGGAAAAATGAATTTTCGCTCATGAAAATCTTTAAATGGGCAAATGTGAATTTCATAAAATATTTAATAATCTAGTCGCTAAAACCTGTCAAAATTTTTTTCCAGATTCCATTGTGTATTTGCCTTTGTTAAGGATTTGGGTAGATAATGTATCATATTTATTAATTGCAAGGAAAAAACCTCGGAAACAGCAATGACTTGTATATATATATATATATATATACACTATCAGATGCATAGGAAGAAAATATAACCATTTCCAGTGTCAGTAAATATCATGGTTTTGTTACTTCTTCAGAGTTAAGGGAATTTTGAATTTTTGTATGTTTTTATCACAATGGTTACTCTATCAATGGCTGCAGATTTTTTCTAAGGATATCATAACAATTTTCTGCCAATGGTTGATTATATTCTACTTAGTCAATATTGCTCACTCATTAACCAACCCAATAACCGACCTTTAACTGATGTTAGCAACTTGAATTCATTGTCTCGAGGAATATTTTGCTGTACTCAAACAGTAACATGTCTTACAGACTTAAATCCTAAATTCTACTTAAGAAAGACAGCTTTTCTAACCATGCAAGCGCTATAATCAGAAGATAGCAGAATCATTGATGGTTTTAGTCAGAATTCATTAATGATTCTGGTATCGGAGGTATTCTCCTTTAAAGCATACTATCCTCTCAAATGATCACCATTTCAATTGAATGGTACGTGAAACTTATGCCAAAAACATCGTTAAAAAATTCACCAAGTGGTAAGAAATAAAATAATGAAAAATCTCTTTTTTTTCTTTTTTAGGTTCTGATACAATTCGTATATTCATTGTACTATTTCTTCACAACCGAAAATGAACGTCGTGTAAGTGAGATGTAGTCTGGAGTATTATTACAAGTGTGCTTAGTATTTGTATAGCATGTGAGAGTGTGTCTGTAAGTGTATGTGTGAGTGAGTGTGTATGTGTATATGTCTGTACTTTAACTATAATTAAGTGCGAAAATACTAACTAATAATGGAAATTTTTAACCATAATAGGTGAAAAAAATAAAGTATAACTTGTTGTTGTCGTGTGCCAGCCAGGCTGGCAATATGTGGTGCGCTGCTCCACTTTTCCAACTGAACCATATTTGGTGTGGAGTCCGACTTCCTTAGTACACACATGCCATAGGTACCCGTTTATAAGGTAGGCAACCATTCACACACACACACAAAGAAAGGACAAAGACAAGTAAGAGAGAGAGAAAAAGTACATCCATGCCCGAGACTGGATTCGAACCCAGGTTCCACCCATCTGTAGTCAGGTACGCTAACCACTAGACAGGTTGGGCGGCAAAATATAACTTAAATTACAGAAAACAAACAAGATGTTTAAGATATTAATGAAAATGTTTTCAATGAAAGAAAACAAAGATAAACAATTAAGAAAACGAAAGAAAATATTTAGAATAATAATGAAATAAGTAAAAATAGAAATTAAAAGCAGGAAAATAGCCAAGAAAGAAAACAAAAATTGCGAAACGGGGAAAAAAAAAATTGTCACTTCTCATCAGGGGAACAGGGGAAATTTCGAATTCGATCGCACACACACATAAAGATTCTAAATAATCAAAAAAACATAAATGAACTAATCCTGACAATTTCAGAAGAAAATTTAGAATCAAATGATATTTGAAAGCGAAGAAGCCGACACACGGTATTGTGAATTTATAACCATACCTAGCGGGGTAAAATTAAAAAAAAATTTTAATTATGCAGCGACGTTATTAATAGATAAAAAATTTTAAGACTCAGAGTGAGTAAAAGAATTGGAAAAAATTAAAAAAGGAAGGGAAAAAGAAAATAAATTGAAACTTAAATTAGTGAGAAATGCTGATTTGTAAAATTTAACGGTTTGTAGTAGGAAAAAAAACGGTATAAAAGTTTATGTCAAAATGGTTGCTGCCAAAAGATTGAAGTACAAAATATTTTATCGTGGTAAAGTTACAATTAAAAGTGCAAAAAGATGAAGTCATTAAATTGTTAAGGTAGTAAAAAAAATCAAAATCAAAAATGAATGTTCTATTGTAACAGTTAAAAATTTTTCGAATTTGTTGGCATCTATGTCCAAATTAAAAAGAAAAAGAATTGTTAGGGAATTACTAAATCAGCCAAAAGTACACTTAATTTTTTAAAATCCAAATTATTTAGACCACAATTGTTAAGGTTAATAAAATAGGGCTACCATCTAAAATAGACCCTTCTTGTCTGGGCTTCTTAAGCAAATTTTATAGTTAAATCGCTCAAAATTTTCTTGATAAATGAAAAAATTTGGAAATTAATTAGAAAAG
>JAPDSC010149088.1:152060-170117 GCA_026290005.1 Latrodectus geometricus
AGGGGAAAAAGAAATCCATTATTTTTACGTGAACTTTATGTAACTTCTTTTGGTTTCGCTTTGTAAGAAGGTTTTCAACAGCTTTCATGTAGATTTTTAGGTCTTGCGCGTTACGACTGCTGACATGCGGTTAACTTCGATCATTTTTGATATTTTATAGACATTTCCGACATCAAAAATACCCGAACGGAATCGACGAAACAAAAATTGTACGTAACTGGTTGTTACAGTCTTATACAGGACGATAAACACCTTTCACAATTTTAGCCACCCGGCTATCTTTTACGCCGTTACAAGAGAAAAACGAAAATGTATCGAATTTTCTGTTTGTTGTCTTCCATTTTTAAAACCTTGTACACGTAACTGAATGAATCAAACAAAAAAACTGCAAGAGAATATTTGAGTGTCCAATGTCACCTTTCCAACGAGCATAAATCTGAAATTGTTTGATAGATACCTCACGAGATAGCGACCACTACAGACGTCTACCGAAAAAATACTGGATTACTTTTTCCCCAAACTAATATATATTAAAAATATTTACAAATATTTTAATTTATTCACACTATTTGCAAATATATGTGGCGTACTCACTACAGGTGTTTTTATTACTTCTAACACAACATGAATTAAACATTTTCTCTTCTTGGGCAATTACGACACATTTTCTTTTAGCCAGATTTTTTAATCTTTCTCACTTGATGCACAGACTTTTATTAAATGTTCCGTTAAATTTTGGAAAAGGTTGATGTGTGTTTAGAATCTGAATGATCTTTTTTGGGATACAAACTCAATTCTTTCAAAATGTTTCGCAGATTTTTCTGCTGTTGTTTAGTTTTTAGATCGATGGGAAATAGCAAGATCTGTATGTTCCGTTCGTAGCTTAGTAATTTTTCACATTTACACGTGGCAGCCTGTGACGTCCCCCAAAGTATCGATTCAAAAAAACATTAAAGAATTCATTAAAGAAAGAAATTTAGTTACAGACAATTTTTCTTATGTCTGTGTAAATTCTTTAATGTCTTAATAAATTTTTCAATGTTTACAATTAATTTTTTAGTATTTGAGACTAATTTTTTTGGGGGGGAGGGGGCATATAAACTAAACACTGTGGCACGACTGCCCATCAGGGGCCAGGGCCCACATCACTTTTCCGACTGAGGGGTCTGGGATGCGAAGCATATGTCTCGGTTAACGCAATACCTCCATTGTTTAGTTTCCAAGCATGCTTGATACTTAATTTTATCAACCCACTGAAAGAATGAGTCGATTTATCTACCAAAGGAGGATAGAACCTTGGACCTGTACGTTGGCAGCTCGAAACGGTACCACAACGCCACCTGGCTTCCATTAGAGGGTATCACATCTTTCGAATATTTGTGTAATTGTTTCTATATATTTTTATTTGTGTTAAGCACAATAATACTATCGTCAACAACAACACTTGCCACCAATGAATTATCAACAGTTGATACCAATCAGTTATCGACATTTGCCACATATCAATATTTTGTGTCCTGATAATTTTAGCATAATAGAGAAGGAATTAGCTTTGTGCTGTCTGCCAGTATAGAAATTTCGAAATAAAATGTTTTTTCATTTTTTTACCCCTGAACATGAAATATCCTGAGAAACATTATTTTCTTGGGAAGAAAATTTGTTTACTCAAATCCCTTCATTTATTTTTATTTATCAATTTTTCATCAGTTTATACATCTCTATCATAGTGTTAAACCATTTAATTTCCTGCTATCAAATTGTTTAATTAACATATCTTTAAGAATCACATTCAGTAAAACAGTGCCAGACAAAATAGGCATCAAACACTTCAAAATTAAAAAACAAAATTGTGAACCGATACTTGTGGGGTTTATTCTTTTTTTAGAAAGAACTGACTTTTCTCCCCTTCCCCTATACCAGAAACGCAGGTGTTCTCTTCATTTCCACACCCTTTTCTGTTCGCGAACGTGACAAACAACAGTGTTTTAGCTTAAACTCTATCAACCGATTCGAATGGAATAAAACATCTTTACGTGCAATTTTTCGAAAAAAAAAATTATAATAATTCGGCTGCAAAAAATGCTTTTATATCTTCTCAGTAAGTATTTTCATTAGAAAAACAGAAAAGGTTTTGTTCGAACAAGAAGTTATATTCTTATTCGAACAATTCATTCGTTCTACCTTTGTTTTGTTTTCAAAGAAGCTTAGTTCGAATAAGTTGATTACATAATTTGAAAAGAAAAAAAAAACATGTTAGAAAGTTTTTCGAATTTGCAAAATTAACACTACTAAAATTGGCTTTAGTTTGCTATTGAAACAGCAAACTTCACAGTTAAATAAACTGGTACTTCCAAATTAAAAATTCTTGAAGGAATTACACATTTGTAGATTTACAAATCAATAAACTTTAAATAAATGTGTAAAATTCGGTCGAGGAAGAAAATTATCCCAAATTCTACTAGCTGACACCAAATTCTCTCATATTGTTCTCCAGCGCATTTTTAATAAGAATTAAAACAAAATAATTAAAAATGTTAAAATTAACATTTTAGAATACATAATTATTTGTGGTACAATTTATTTCATGAAATAACTAAACATAAAGGTATTCTAAGTTTATTATCCATAAAAAAGCCTTTATAATGAAAAACCTAAAATGAATAGCATTTTATTGGTGACCGCGGTTTTGTTAGGAAAGTAGTTTTCAATTAATTGCGAAAAATTGGGTTGTTTGACGCCATTTTTTTTCTATTGCTGTAAACGGTGTTTTATCATTATACCCTTGACCATTTCCTCAAAAAAAAAAAAAAAAAAAAAAAAAATTAATCCAAATTTGCTCTGAAATTTTTGCGCCAAATTTATAATTTGGTGATCGCTCCACGTGTACTATTTTATAAATTAATACATTTTTTAGTACAATTAATACAAGTTTTAATTTATGGTTATGTTTTCTGAGTTCTTGCTAATATGAATTAAAAATTAAGTTTTTATCCAGTTTCTTCGATCAAGATATAACTTAACTATTCTGTTTTGCTTCCCATTTAAATTTATGAATAAAATTTGCACCTGTTTTCTGCTGATCAGCAGAATACAATAGAAACAAAAACAAAAAAATTCTTATCTTTTAATGAAGGTTGCATAAAACGAAAAGAATATTTTTCACATTAAACGCAATATTTGGCATCACTTTTTTCATTGAAATGGTAGCCAATATAATATGTAAGTACTGTACGAAAAGTATTAAAAAAATTCTAAATGCAAAACATTATCAAATTAATTAAATCAATTGCCTAAGCTGGGAAAAGGAAGAAATTTTGAGAAAAATATATACTCAATATTTTTATAAATATAAGCAATGCCATCACATGAAAAATTTAGTGAAAATTTGGATAAAGGTAAAAAATATTTTTTTTCTCACCATTAAGTTTTAACTTAATGAATTGATGTGATATTTGATGCAAGTAATAAAAACAACATTAAAAGGTATACTTACATAAATTACTCTACAACGCAAGAATAATTCAGCAAGATCTCAGCAATGACTAGATCAGATCTACGAATTCCCAAATGATATACAGAAATTTCTATATACGATTTATTATATAAAATAAATGATTCAGCATCGGTGCCCTGGTTGATTAGAGCCTCATATTAGGAAGGCAGTAAGTTCGAATTCTGACCCAATCGAGAAAATTCTCGTGATAGCTCAAGGGACACGTTTAAGCAGGTCTAGTCGCTTAAACGTGTCCCTTGAGCTTCATGTGAAGTGATATCTCTGGGAGGTATTTTGCTTGGTCCCTGCTTCTGAATCACGAACCACTTTCGGGGTTATGTGGCACACCGAATGAATGTTTCAAGGTATAATGTGCCCTCACTCCCCCCCCCCTTGTAGTGTTGAAAGGTGAAAATCCTACTATCTGAGTATTATATAAAAACTATAATCAAGAACATTTGCCGATTTTTTCTTTAAAAATATGCCTGAAAAATGGGGTGCGTCTTATACGTGATACTCAACTTAAATTATATTAATTTCTGAAAATTTCCTTACTTCGATGTTATGGGTTTCTTTCTTTTCTTTTCTTTCTTTCTTTTCTTTTTTCTTTTTTTTCCCCCTTCCCTTAGAGTGAATAACTCAAATTTGTCCTTTGATTTATTTATTCTTTGAATTATTAGAGTTAATATAATTCAAATTTAGATATTTAACTTCATAATGTTTAAATATTATTGTTATGATTCAAATAGCATTGAAATTATGAATTCTTTTCAGAGAAACACATCTTTGAAAAAAATTCATAAAATAAATTTTTTTACAAGGTGCACTTTTATAGATACAAAACCAATAAGTAAATATATAGCTCTCTTTAAATATATATTTTCAAAAATTTCTGCAGGATTTGTATAGTTTGTTTTTGAATGCGATATATTCATACATAAGATTTCGATCTAGACTGGCTCCATCTCTATTAAGAATCAATCTTTTATAAATATATTTTAATTATATATTAAACGTTTTTTGTAACAAGTCTTAGTTAAATAAAGTATTTTAAGTTTCCACGTGTTTTGTTAGTTAAAAAAACTTTTTCCCCTGATTTTTTCAATATTTATTATAACATTCCTTTAAAATTTAAATATCGTTGATTAACTGATAAAAAACTAATTTAAAAGCTTAATGTGGCGATAAAAATTTATAAAAGTAAAATTTTAGACTTGATTTCGAAACTGTCTTTTCGGTTAACACAAAATAGAATCAATTTCTCTCGAAACAGAATTAACAAATGCAAAATTCAAATATATGATGATGCTATTTATATTTCTTACCTTGACAGAGCTGCTGTGGTCGCCTAGCAACACTTGTTGCTAGGCTACCGCTGCGGTTTCCAGGGGATAGTTTGATATTTTTAACTCAGATTTCTTTAGAACGTATGCCATTTTAGCATGATTTGTGATATGTACAATAAATGGAAAAATTCAACACGCACAAAAAGGAAAAATTAATTTTTGGCGTGGTTTTTTTATGTTGTTTAAAGTGAACTGAAAAATTCCATCTCACACAAAAAAATGGAATTGACTCAAGTACATTTAAATATTTTACATAAATTTAGTCTTGGATTATCAAGACAAAAGTGAAATACTTTCAACGACCATGAAACGCTGCGTATAATTTCTACGCAGATGGTTGGTTGGGTTGGGATTTATAGCGCAAGGTCCAAAATAGGACAAGCCGCGCCATCTATGAGGTGGCTATGTATATGAGCTCAAAGTAAATATCAATCGATAATGTATGGGTCTTCCAAATTCTACAGAATTTATTTGAGGAAGAAGCGCTCAAAAGCAAATTATTGTCTGTTTTCGTAGATAGCTAGAGCACCTTAATTAAGCAGGCTCATGTATGAGTTTTCCGATGTCCACATCTTGGCGATAGTAATGTATCTCGATGAAGTTTTTCGAACTACGTGGAGAAATTCAAGAATTTAAGAGCAAAATTTTCTGAAACTTTCTCTACTTAATAATAAATATAAAATCCATATGGTTATTTTTTAGGGAATTAATGACAAAAATGGCTACGTATCTATCTGTCTATCTATCTGGGTTTGTGCTATTTTTGATTTAAAATCGCCCTTTTGGCGAAATTTATGCTTTTGAAAAAGAGACTTGCGTGCCAAAAGTAATATTGTTATTTTGATAAGTAATAAAAAAAATTTTCTTCTGTAGAAAATCATAATTAATTTATGTAATTGATTTAAATTAAAAATGTAATTAATTTTAACATGAGGATGTTGTTCACATGCTAATTTTTTGAAATGTTTATCCTTACAATTATGTCAGACAGTTACTGCACATTTTATGTTGAAATGAACAAATAATTCTGTATTTTCCCCTTTTTAAATAAATTGCTAATGATAATAATTAAATAACTCCCCTCCCTAAAAGAAGGATTTATTTTAGAGCATATTAAATATTCATATATATGCTAAAAAAATATTTTTTACTAAGAGTTTTTCTAGATATGTATATAACAGATTTGATGAAAATAAAATACTTAAATATTATGCACAAAAATATCGAATATGTATAAAATATTTTAATTTTATTTTATAGTGAATTTATTTATTTGCAATAAGTAAATATAAGAATTTTATTTTTTATCTCATTTTATGAAACACTAATTTTTAGAAAATGACAGCTTATAAAACTTTCAGTGGAGATTAGTTTTATTTATAAATTTCTCTTACACACAAAAATGAAAATCATGCGTTTTTTAATTAAATAAACGATAAAATATATTATTACTGAAATATATTTAAAAATATGGTGCATTGAATATTTAAAAACAGGAATCTTAATCATAATTAGAAATGCATTTATATCAAAATGATAATTTAAAATATGTAACTAACAATAAGTATTTCTTTTCGTTTATTATTAATATTATATTCAATAGTTATTGGTATGTTAATTATGAGTTTACGATGGCAGTTAATTTTTAAGCCTTTAATCGTAGATTCCTTCATCAAAACTTTATCACCAGTCCATGGGTTGTTAATTAAGGAAAATTCTCCTTTCATTACTGGTGCTGATGTCCCAGGTAAGCAAACATACTTTACAATCTTGATCAGAGTGGGGACAATCCTTAAAGTGATCAAACAGTTTGAACCGTTTTTCTTTACTTGAAATAATCGCATCGTTGGCAGTCTCTTCTTTCTTATATTATTCCCAAATTGACTTTAGCAAGCAAAACAAGCATGGCCACGATTGGAGATGACTCATTAGCCGGTCTTCTAGTTTTCCCTTTTCATAAGATACAGGAAAGTAATTGCTCTAAATGATCCTTCATTGTTAATTATTTTTAGACTTTCATTTAATTTTAATTGGAATAAGCCAACGGAACGATCCAGTTCAAAAATCGGGACGCTCAGCAAGCTTATCAATTTAGTAACTTTATTCTCATAATTCAAAATCTTTTTCAATATACAGAATAAAGATTAGTTATTTCTATAAAAAAAAATAAGGTGAAAATGCGCTTTAGGTCCCCTACTCTGCCAACTTGGCGAAAGTGTGCTGTGGGTCCCGTACTTGGCGGGTTTTCAAAAACGCTGTTACCATGGCGATAATGGAATACGATTTTCAACGGTTTTAAACTAATTAGCAACCAATGAAAATGACCGATTTTTCAAACTGAAACTAATTAACGACCAATGAAAATACTAAAAGAAAAAACCAATTATTGAGCATGCACGAAAAAGCGCAAATTATTTCCTATGGAGGTTGCCATAAAGAAATCATTAGGTATAAAAACGTCCGGTTTACCACGCTTGGTGCATTTATCGCCAAGTTGGCAGAGTAGGGAACCTAAAGCGCAGATTAACGAAAAATAAATAAAGCATGGAATACTCAACAATTAAAAATAAACACATATAACATCTTTCCTTCAATAGAGTATTATGGCAACCATAGATGATTTATGACAGATCGAATACAGTAGCGCATCTTACTTACGCCCGGGTATGTATTTTGGTGCTCCCCCCTTACAAAAAATAATATAATATACAGATTAAGCTCATAATAAGAATATAGT
This sequence comes from Latrodectus geometricus, assembly GCA_026290005.1. Lineage (NCBI taxonomy): Eukaryota > Metazoa > Arthropoda > Arachnida > Araneae > Theridiidae > Latrodectus > Latrodectus geometricus. The sequence continues at coordinate 159,637 of JAPDSC010149088.1, forward strand.
ATGCATATAGCAATAAAGTAAAATGCCTATTTTAAAATATAGATAATTTTAAAAGCTCAGGTAAAATCGGAAATGTGTTAGTAGAATAATCATTGGTAATGGTAATCAAATATTACTTATTTTACATATTATTGTTTTAAATATTATACAATTTTTAAACAATGAAAAGATGTTGATATATAAATCAGTATACTATAAATAATTTGATATTTATATATTAAGTATACTAGCAACATTTCCTTGCCTCTGATGAAGCAAATTGATCAATTACTTCGCAAATTGATCAAGCAAATTGATCAATTAATGTCGATCGCTTCAGAGTTTTCTCGTTCTACGCTTAAATATGCTAAGTGACTGAGATGATTTTGTTTTATGGTTGATCTTAAACGTGATAGAATTAATAATAATAATTTACTGAAATTTAACAAGCAGGTGATTTTGAAATAGCAAGGACAATTTGAAGTGCGACTCTCCTAGTTGGAAAAAAATCTTCCACTTGCGATATTATGAAGTTATAAAGATTCAATGAAGTTAAAGTATTTGTTTAAAACAATTACTTATATATTTTTAAAAAATCAGAAATATTCTAAATCAAACAGTGAGACTTTAAAATATTTTCATACTTTTATAAAAAAGGTACATATTGAATGTTATTTTTTCATGTTTCATGTTCAATGGATTGAATCATGTTATCCTTAGGAATTACGGACTTTAAACCATTGTTCAGAGTCTAATAAGGTCTGATGTTCAATATATGCGTATTGAACGACAAACTAGAAATAAAATCATTTAAATTGTCCTTGCCGATGTAAACTAACCAAAAAGTGGATGTTATGATTTATTTATTGCTTGTGCATAAGCAATCAAATATTAATATTGAATGTGCTTTACATACTACATGAAATAAATTTATCTTTACCGAATGATGAATAAGTATTTATTTTTTAATAGCGGTATCAAAAGAGACAAATCTTCAATAATATATAAAATAACCCATCCCACTAAGATATTGGCCAACATTTTCTTTCCAACTGCTCACTGAAGATCTCAACCCACTGACACATTGATTTGTTTTTGATGGGTGGACAAAATTGTATATTTAGCATGATTGGTGAAAACGATTATTTGTTTAACTTACAAACCAATTATAAGTAAAATAAAGTGACGTACACATGATCTCAACTGTAACAAAAGAAACAACCACTTTATGGTTTAAATAAATAAATAAATAAAAAAAAAAAAAAAAAAAAAAAACTAATCTTAAAGTCTTCTTTTTAAGATGAATTTTTTTTCTTAAAAAATGTTTTTATAACAATATAAAATACCTCTTCTAGTTGGTATTTTGTATTCCACAATTCAATTTTAATACAGATAGGATTTTCGTTGAGTTCGAGTCAGTTTTTATATTTCATAATCGTGTAAATTTCTAAGTTCATTATAGAAAATTTCAAACTTAAAATCACACCCCTTTTCTAACCAAAATGTATTTTTAAAAGTAAAATAAATATCAGGATTAGTCAAAAGCGTGCATTTTGTACTAACAAGACAGACACACCAGTTTTATAAGAAACTATGATTTTTGTTGAAAAAAGCGAATTTCTGAATTTTAAATTTGCTTAAATTTTTAAGTAGCAGAGATGGGATGAACTTAAGGAAAAATTCAATTTATTTTCAAACACAATAAAATAATTGTGTAGAGAATGTAATTTGCCTCAGCTACTGTTTAACGCCCCTCCCCGAGAGGAGCCAGGGTCCTTTGACCCCAGTTCATTTAGCCACAAGGGAGGAAAGCCACGCGTCAGCTCCCCTTTCTGTGAGCTATCGATCACGTGATCACGTGGCGTCAAAACTATGAAGGACGGCCAATACTGAATGTTATACAACCATTTGTTTACCCAGTTCACTGGAAAAATTCCAGGAAACCAGAAAAGACGAACTCGTTCTTCATACCAACAATGCAAGTTCCTCCACATCTCAAACAAAGGAATTTTTGACAGGCCAAAACATCAAATTGATGCTTCATTCGCCTTATAGTCCTGATTTAGCACCTATAGATTTTTTTGTTCCCTCACTTCAAAAATAAACACTGTGGTCAACGATTTTTAACACCTGAAGAAACGGTGGATGCATTCAAAAAGCATGTTGGAGGTACCCCAAGCGGAGTGGGAAAAATGTTTCGAAAATTGATTCAAACAATGCAAAATTGTACTGACCTTCATGAGAAATATTTTGAAAAAAATAATAATAAATTTCGATTAATAGTTATTTTTTTTCATAATTATCCCAGAAATATAAGTAAAAACTCTCAAACAAAAAAAATTTTTTTTTCTTGTCTTTCATTAAATTTCTAAAATAAATTCATTAATAAAACACAACTTGATCAATAAATGCATTTTTTTTTCTAACTGGAGCGCTGAGTGACAACAAGGCCGGAAGCTTCTACTCCTTTATCGTTATCCGGTGAACCAAGTAACGGAGGTGAGTAGCATTACCCACGTCACACCATCACAAATCCCATTTATTGGGAGGGGGGCGCATTCATTCATCATTATAGAAGAAAGGACAAGATAACACAGAGAGAAAAGAATGCTCGAACCGAGATACGAACCCGGGACTAACAGCCTACGAGTTAGGAACGAACTACTCAACCATCGGCTTGTTGATTAACAAATACTGACGAAATAATATTTCTTCAGCTGAGACGCTCCAAGCAGCTTATAGTTGAAAATTTGTATAAAATATATATTTTATAAAATATTATATAAACTTGAGGTTTAGCATTATATCTGTAAAAATTCATTAAGATTCAATATTATATATTTAGAAGGTAAAATTCTGTATTGCTGACAGATTATTTCGAAATTATTAAAAATATGAAACTGAATGGCAGTAATTGTAAATAAGTAATAGAAAAATGCGCATTTTTTATAACTAAAATAATTTTTATACATTAATAAATCATTTACTATTTTTTTATATTACCGTCCAGAAATCTATGTTTATTTCTCAGCGAATGAAGATAAACAGATAATGTAATAACAGAAAACAGTTTTAACATTATTTTGTATAACTACTGAAAACACTCACTGTCTGGAATTTTTTTTTTCATAATTAGTGAATCGTATTCATTTGTTGCAAAAGAAAACAATTCGGAAAACTTTCAAGCACTTCCCCCGTCAAATATGCACACAAAAAGCTGAAACACAACAATTATTTATCTCTACTTAATACTGGATGAGAATGAATCAAAGCTTCTTGGCCGGGAATCACAGAGAGAAGAAATTTGGAAAACTTTCAAGCACTCACTCCTGAAAATATGCACGCAGAAAGCATAAATGAGACTTTCATTTATCAATAATGGTTGGAAACTTCTGCTCTAAAAAACGTCTGTCTTATTACTGCACCACAGCGAGTAAAGATAGAGCGGGTTTGTCGATTTACTTTAGTTATAGCTGAGTGGTTGCTAGTTGGTTACAGTACTTGTCACCAGATCAACAGTCGATGGGTTTGACTCCAACCTCAGATATGGATACTCGTGGTAGGCAATTCAGTATCCATTTCATAACAGTAGGTTATAGTTCATATGGTAACAATGATCATAAAGGGGATAATCGATTATTAAATCATAGGTTACCACATTAAATAAAGTAAAAAATAAGAGTAATTTTTATGACTATATACTACGTCGACAACACTTGAAAATTTTGTTCCGATAACATTTCAATTGGTATTCAATAACATTTTTGGTATATAATAATCAATAACAATAACAATAGTATTTCAACATCAATTGGTATTCAAAAACAATTGGCATTTGAATAACATAACAAATCCAATTTCAATTGAAAAATGGGAATTAGGTTTTTATGTGTCAAGGGGAAATTATCTTATTATTAACCAGAAACGCTACAGAAGATTTCACAATCCGAGGAATCTAGGTTCGAGTCTCTCATTACTTCAGCTTACAAATTCTTTGAGCACTTTTATTTGAGAATGCAATTTTTACATCAGTAAAAATGAATTAATATTTTCTTAATACTATTTAAATTTGATAAATTTTACGCGTAAATAGTATATATAAATAAAGGAATTTGAATTTCATGTACTTTCACAAAAATTACGAGAAATGAAAGAAAAATTTATTCACAATTTACTTTATTGCAATACTTAAGAAATTATGCAAAGAAATTGGCTTAATATTTATATTTTATAACATCCAGTTGTTAATATGCAATATTAAAAAGTTATGTTTAATAGTTTTTAGATTTCTTATTAACCAACATAAAAAAAATTATATTAATTATAGGTAATTTAATTAAAAATCTGAGGTGAATACAGCAGACGCTCATTTTTATGAACACGTAGGGACCGCTAAAATAGTTTTTAAAATCGAAAGTTCGTACAATAGAAAAAATAACACTTAAACACATTAAAATTATCTTTTCTACCACACTAATCTAAATAAAATACTAAAAAAAAGGTATTTACCATAAAACATATGCAAAAATATTTTTTATACATAACTAGAAACAAAAAATTCTTAACTAGAAGCAGTTCTTTCTTTCATATTATTGAGAGAAAATCAGCTATAATCGCTTATTTTTTTTATTCCCACCTGAATTTGTTTTTTGCTAATGAAAACCAACTGACATAGAATTTAATATATTTATTACGTTTTTAAAACACATTTTTTATGAAGAAAAGCATTGCGTAGTTGTTTTAAAAAGTACTTTATTAGTTATTATTCTATTTGTTTTACAGATGATAAGTCATTTTCTTCATGTTAGACATCTAAAAGTTTTTTTTTTCTTTCTCATTTATTATTTTCTCAATGATTTAATCATCTAATAATTCTTACCAAAAAATGCATTTGAATCCAGATTAAAAAAGTCCTGAGATATAATTTCAGGCAGCAGAACATCGAAGTCCATTGGTTAATAACTTATCTTCACTCAAGTCAGATAAATTTTTAGTCTTTCTTGAGTAATAATGCACTCAGGTCAAAATGATTTCAATTAGAATCAAAACTACCTTTATGCAGATTAATTAATATTTAGTGTTGAAATACACTTCAAAGATTCTCGAATTATAACGTCGATTCAAGCTTCTGTAGTAAAATAAATGAATAAAACAACAAACAATAAAAAAATAAAATCAAACGGAAAATATACATGAAAGCCAGTTCGTAAAAATAAGAGTTTTAAAAAATTTAATTGGCAAATGGAATTAAAATTATCCATTTGACTATGAAACTTTGTTTGGCAACAGTTAATTGTTCGTAAAACCATGAGTATTCGTAAAAACGAACGTTTACTGTAGTTTTGTTCTGTTATGCTTTTCTATTAAATATTTTATTTCCTTTTCACAAACAAAAATATGTTAAACATAATTTAATAGAAATCATTACATCAAGGAAATTTTGTATGAAAAAGAAATTTAAATAATAAAAGCAAATAAAATAAATAGTTAGGTTTTTTTTCATCAGAATTTACAACAATCATGAATCTGTGAATATCAATTACGTCATCATAATGCTGCCTCCCCCCGAAGAAAAATAAGATCCAATCCAAAGTTTCAGAAAACATATCTTGCTTTTTTATTTCAGTTTTGAGGCAGAAGCCGGCTGAAACGGAAGTTTGCGAGAGCATAGAATTGATATTCGTCAAATCTGGATTTGTTGAAGGCACACATTGTGAACAATGGTAAGTTTGCATTTCCTGTTTGTGATTTATTATCTAATCTTGATTTTCAAAAGATTACTGTGTCTTTTATTTAAAAAAAAGTTAATTTTAATTAAGTCTATTATGATTAAAATATAATTTAATCGATATGATAGTTCCAGAAAAATATATTTTATATCATACATATTTTCATTTATCAAAACTTCAAAAACTGTTAAAGTGCTTCTGTAAAATGTTAATTTAGTTCTAATAAATGTTAATTATGTAATCATATAGAAATTAAATATAATGTCGCTATTAAAAGCTTTAGGTTTTATCGATTTTTTTTTCTATGCAATTTATTCATGATATCGAAATGGCGCTTCGTTTCTTTTCGTCTATACTGTGTTTCATTGTGAAAATGCTAATGATAACTAATATTTTCTTTTATACTTATATGTACTATTTTTATGATATTAACAAATATATATATTAAATTTTTTTATTTGTGTTGACTATTTTGATTTGTGCTTAAAGAAAGACTACGCCATGCAACGAAATTATTTATTCTGCTTCATTAATGACGTGTAATTAGTAAATATATTAATGAATTCTTATACAATAATTTTGTTTTAAATTAAATTATATTTAAAAAATCTTGTTTTGCGATTGCTATATATTTTACACATTATCGATTTTTCTAAATTAAATACTGAATGTAGTTTGTTATCTGGAGCATCGGCAAATACTCACCTATATTAAATTTTCTTTATTTGAAAATATAATAAATATTATAATTTAATATTTTGATCTTTTTTTTTAAATTAAATTGTCTTTTTGTGAGAATGAAGTAGTTGTCAAGGATTTCAAGGTTCAAATGTTCGTGAATGACATATTAAACTATTAGTTATTGGATGTATTATAATGTTCTTGTTACAGTATTTTTCCATGATAAATTATATTTCTGTTACATGTTTAACATTGTTTACCACATAGGTATTTTTCGAATTTTGAAACGACTTATAATTAAAATTCAAACTTTAAACTTGATATATTTACTGCTTTGATTTTGAGAATCGCAATTATCATTTAAGTTTATAATGTTATATTTTTCCTGATATTATTGAAGCGTCTTAAAAAACGAAATTATTGAAAAATTCATTTTTTCTAAATCTCTGATATATCATAATTAAGACTTCGGATATCTCGCTTATTCGAATTGAAATTTTCTAGGATTTTAATTTAAAAATAATTGAGACTTGAGTAACATTTCAAGTTGTCTTCATTATCAATAAGGTTAATTCACAAAGCAATGAAGATACAACACAATATCGCTTTAGTTTCAGCATTAATTTCAATTTAATTTTAACATATAAATTAGTCTATAGTTAATTATACATGGTATAACGATATGTTTACGTTCAAAACAACTATTACTTTATTTCATCATCTTTTCTGTCTATTTACGTATTTTATTGAACATATTTATAAAAATATATTATAGCGCTATACAACTTTGATATACCCCCCAAAAAAAAAATAAAAAAATTATGCGCCAAATCTGGCACTCCCTACGGACTTTTTAGGGTTACTGTTTCTTATTTTGGTCTTACCAATTTAGGTTTTTTCAGCTTTTAGGTTTTTGCTGTTGACAAATTTAGTATTTTCTTGTATTTTGTACCATTTTTTGAGTTTGTTTTAAAGTTTTTTTATGTATTAATTATTTGTATTTAGCGAGAATCCATCTTGGCATGAATAAAAGGCGCTATAAACAGATATATTGCTTGGCGAGAAAAAAGGTCGCTAAATTTCCGGGGAGGTGGTATATCAAAATAATTTCTATTGCGCTGTTACAAAAATAAGAGTTTTTTATTTTAATAGATTTTTTCAAACATCATAGTATTCGAAAAAATCGAATCATTAAATAAAAGTAATTCGTGTTCATCTACGGTGCTTATGAAAAGATTATCATCATGCGTCCCTTCATATTAGACGGCAGTTGATTTTGTTGACTCAAGTTTTACGCTTCTGTTCGGTTGATTTTAATCATTGAAATTCATAGTAATTATTAGTTTTCGTATTGAATAAAAAAAATATTTAAAAACACTCGTATTTTGTTTTGAAATAGTGAGCCAAAAAATAATTTAATTTTTGAGGTTTTATTTTATTCAATCAACATATTATGCTAGTAAAATATTATATGTCCTTCAAAAATACTTGAAATGTTCCATTTAATAATAATTATGCAAAATAAAAATACTTTAAATTTCGTCCTTCAAATATGAGAATCGGAACGAGAAATATATTTCAATATGTATTGTTTGTATTAAAACATTTTCAGTCGTATATAATTACATCACGTAAACAGAGATAAAAACAAAATTTAGCCTTAAAATATATGAAATTTCCACAACTTTATTTGTTTATTCTGCTGTCTTTAATTCAGAATTTTGCAAACAATTGTGATTACGAATTTGCTTTTTTACATTTTTTTTTATAATTCCTCATAAAATCCCTCTTTACCAAAATTATTACTTTCTCACTTTAATTTTATTGTTTTCTCGAATATTTAATTACCTATTGAATATTCTAGAAAAGAATGAAAAATATGAAAATAATATTATGATATTATAATACTATGAAAATAAAGACAAAAGCAATTATTTTAATAATATTTTTGTATATTCTTGTGAGTTGGTAAAAGAAATTTAAACGATTAATCTTTATGGTACATTGTTTTCTTGAAAAGTCAATTGTTCTATTTTACCATTATTTCTTCAATTTTAACATTATTTCTTTTTAAAAATAATCTCATCACAATTTTGGTTCATTCTCAAGGTTATTATTTATATGTGGAACACCTGTCTAATAGTATATTTTATTAACACACATATCCACAGGGAAAATACAATATTTGTTTTTTTTTCAGTGTTTTAATATTTTTTTTATAATAAACTTACAAATTGAAATAATTTTTTATATGAAACAGTAATACGAATTTACTTAACGAATTTTTGAATAAAATATAAAAGTTAGGTAACAACATATTATGTTACGAAATAAAATTAATGTTTTTTCCATTATCTAAGGAAATCAACTTCATTTTATAATACAAATTTACTATCAAGTATAATGGCAATATAATTGATAAAAAATAAATAACAAATCATTAATTAAAATATTAATGTATGATTTCAGATTATAATATATAAAATATTATGTTAAATAAATAGTCTTATTTTAATATTTTGATTCTGTGAATTTTAATTTATAATAATATAATTCTTTCGCTTATCTGAGACAAAATCACGTATTTTTTTAAATTTTATAAATAAAAATAAATTTAATTACATACATTTACCCAATAATAAAATTAAAGGGAGTTTGGATTTTAATAAGCTGTTTTTCTAAATTTTTAAAGCTAATAAATTCAAAAAGTAATTACGATAAAGAATAGATTTTTTTCTAAAGTAACCTTGTAATTATATTTAAAAAATTAAATTAAATTTTATTCCTTTCCTATGAATTGTATTAAAAATAAATCTGTCTATTTTATTCAATAATATTTTACTGAATATCGTTGATTTAATTAGTTAAAATTGAATAAGCTAACATTTAAATTCATAAATTTAATACTAATACATTTATTGATAAAGGTTATATATAGCTCCCTCAAACTGTGCTTTTGATTTGTAAATAGTGTGCTTTAAATTTTTGCTTCATAGCTTAAGAATAAGAGAACAACACAATCTAATCTTTAAGAATAAGAGAACAACATCATCTGATTCTTTAAGAATATGAGAATAACTTTATCAAATGCTTTAAGAAAGAGAATATGAATATTAACGAAGAGTAAGAAATGAAAGCCATGTTTTTAACAAATTTTTCCCCTATCGTTTCTGCATTGTACCTCTTCAGAGTTTTTCTATTTAAAAATTAAGTATTTCAGATTATTATTATTCTTTTTCCAAATTATGCTAATTACTGAAGAGTGGAAATGAATAATTTACCATTCTTATAAAAGAACAAGAGTAAATTGTCATTTATTTTCACGAATGACACTAAAATAAATAAATAACAGCAAATTATTTCAAGCAGTTTCAAAGGCAGATGAATGCAAAGAAGTTTCTTCAAGCCAAGTACTCCGTCAAATCATATTTCGCGAGATTCTTTCTTATTGGCGAGAATTCATTAGCCATCATAATTCCATTAATAAAATTTAATTTTTTTAAAAAGGAATAAGGTTTTGAAAGAAATAATCCAAAATATGTATTGGAAGTAAAAAATCGGTTAAAAATTTCAATTTGAATTCCGGGCTAATTGAAAAAGTTATTTCTATAACAGAATATAAAGAAAAGGAAATTAACATTTTTTCTGGGTTATTTCACTTAAAAAATTGGGTTTTCCAGAATTATTTGTCACTTTACATATTAAAGAACTTGGTATGATTTTAAGTCATGTTTATTTAATTAAGAATTATAAAGTCAGGCATATTTATTTCAAATTTGATTTGCTAGAACATTATTTGTTATATTTAGCAACGAAACGTTATTCTTGAATACGGAAGAAATTTCTGCTATTAGTTATTTTATTAATTATAACAATATTGTTTTATGCTGCTTTAAAATTGATCTTCATTTATTATTTATAACTATTTTTGAAGTTTAATCTTTAAATTCTTTTGAAAACAAAAGTATTCTAACTCTATAATTAAAGGAATTGTGTTCTTCGCTTCGTGTGCTAACTGCTATTGTCCGTTGCTTTTTTAAGAAATATATATATATATATATATATATATATATATATATATATATATATATA
>JAPDSC010149096.1:6601-29159 GCA_026290005.1 Latrodectus geometricus
TATATATATATATATATATATATATATATATATATATATATATATATGAAATTCATTAAATATTTTCAAATTTCATCTCTCCAAAATCATTACAAATTTGTTTTAATTTATAAATGTATTTTAAAAACTATAGAATTTACAGAAAGCATATATTTATAAATGTTTACAAAGGCACATAGGAATATTTTCTGTGGGAATAACTTTAAATTTAAAACATGTAAGGGTAAAATTAATATAGTAAATTTATAAAAGTAAATTATTATTTTATTAAGATTCTAAAGTTAAAAAAAATTGCTTCCTCTATTAATTAATATTTTTTAAAGTCTATAATTGCAAAAGTAAAAAGTAGACAAAATATCACAGAAAAAACTGTTTGAAATAAAAATAATCATTTTAAAAACGTTTGAAACAAGAAATTTTAGGTGGTTGCAATTTTAATAAATTTCTATAAAGGGTCTTTGTTAAATTTTAAATTAGAAATTTAAAAGTTTTTGAGAAAATATTTTGCAGCAAACTATGTAAACTCAATACACCAATCGTTATAAAATTTATAAAAACATTCTATCATTTTGGATTATCAAAACCTGAATTTATCAGTAAGATGTAGAATTAAATGGATTAAATTTTAGAAGTTTAATTTATAGTAGTGAAATAATAATTCTAAATTATGCATACAAATTTAATTTGAGAAATTTTACAAACAGTTTTCATTTTTAGCTGAAATTAAGAAAAATATGTCTAGGTATGCTGTTTATGTATGAACATTTTTCTTTCTACCAAACAATTATAAAATCACATTATGAAAGATAGACTCGATAAGAAATATTTTTCTATACCTTTTCACATAGTTTTCCTCTTATATTATTCGAAAAATTAATCTTAATTATTTTTGTTTTAGGTTGCCTTGATCTCTTTCATGGCTCTAGTTGTCCTGGTAATGGTGAATGACTCGATTGCAAGACTACGTGGTTGCGGTTCAGTGACTGGGAAAACCCTCAAATTTAATATTTCAGCCTGTCCAGACCTTTCTAAAGAATGCATACTGGTTGAAGGATCCAATATAACTGCCTCCATCGAATTTCTATCCGAAACTGTTTCTGATTATGTATTTGTTACATTTTTGGCATATCATTTCGTAGTACGTTTCGATCTCATAACTCCTAAGACAGATGCTTGCGAAACCGGTTTACAGTGTCCTATTCAAAATGGTGAGACATACATGTACAATATTAGTACACATGTACCAGAAGTAGGTTCTAGGCATTCTAAACAACCTTATATATTCCATTTTATGTTACAAGACAAAAAGTTCCAAAGAATAAGTTGCGTTCAGTTCGATGGAAGATTTAGGAAATTCTGATTGATATCTTTTGACTTAATTTACACTGAAAAAAAGTTGTAATTTGTGAATATTTTAGTTTTTACTAGTACAATTTTGTGCTATGTATTATTTTGCAGTAAAAGTGCAATAATATTTAAATGAAAAACTGTTACCCCTTATTATATTCTAAACTTCTTGTTCATATTAATTTACGTTATGAAATATAAATTTTTAAAAATTAAAAATGAAATCATATATCTTTCTTAACGCATATTTTTCTTATGTTTGCAAAATAATAATAAATTAATGCAATCATTTTTATTTAAAAATGTTTCCAACAAAAGATTGGAAATAATTAGATTCTCAAAATGTTTTTTATTCAAATATAAAAAATTGCAATCTATTATGTAAACTTTATCATACAATGATAAAGTTTAAATAATATATTATAATTTTTATTGTTTTTAAGACAAATATTCATTTGAAGAAAATTAAAGTTACAATTTTTTATAAGTTTAGTTTTATTTCCAACTCTTTTTTTGAGAGGAAAGGCTTTCCTCTCCAAAGAAGAGTTGAAAATTATCCGTTTTAACCGTGAATATTTGAATCCACTTAGCGGGAAAAATATCACGTAAATAATAGTTTAATACATTCTAGGAAATTTAATAAGAATCTCTTTCAGAGATGGTTTTAATTTATAAGTTTAATTAAGTTAATTAAGTAATTTTATAAGTTAAATCAATGGGTGGCCTATGAACTGATTCAAGGAGATATGGACAGTCGTGATTAAACCTGACTAATCTGATTTAATACTAACGCAGTGACAAAATTATGGATAGAATTATCACTTGTAATTTTAATTCTACTTGTAAATCACTTGTACTTTGAATCAATTGAAAAGTTAATTTTTAATACAAGTTGAAAAGAATGACTGCCTGCTCCCATTGAGTTCGTCAGTGTAACTGCAAACCTCAATTTAACTAACAAAGTTCATGTTTTGTATCCGGTGCGATTGCAGTGGTATTATCCACAAGGAGTATCTGGAAAAAGATAAAACCATCGCCAATAAGTAGAAAAGCGAAATGCTAATGCATGTTGGCCTGAAACAAATCCAAGTAGCGAACTAATTTCCAGCGCAACAAGATACTCTTCCATTAAGATAAATCAAGACCATATGTGTTTGCATTCATTGACTGGTGTAACGTGTCAAGATAGGGATCAGATTAGCGCATGCGCGCCAATATCTGCCACCTTACTCTTCACGTCCCGAATATAAATTTGTTTACTTTTTTGATTAGAGTAGTTTTTTCAGAAGGAATTTTCAGAGAGAGTAGTTCTCAGAGATACAGCACACTGGAGGTGTGTCTGTGGCGGTGTCCATCGATTAAATAGTTTTGTTTGTTTTGAAAATTCTATTAAGATTATGTATGTATTAAAATTTGTTCTCATCAATAAATTGAATTAATTTAAATTAAAATTGTCACATCAATTGTCTTGCCTCTACGCTACGCTACACTGGGCACTGTACGATCTCAAATGAGGGATTTTGATACACCCACCAGTTAGCCTCGACATCACTACTTCGGAATAGTATTTCTTTGTAAAATGGAAGACAATCCATTCTACTAAATAACTGCATTCTACATAACATTGTCTTCACATTAAGCCACATAAAATGTGAAAATTGGAAACTATTCAGGGAAAAAAGAATTTCCCGTAACCGTGTATTGAGAGCCAAATTGAAAGAAACTGCTGAATTCCTAATTAACCATGGCTTGTTGGATTGTGAATTCTTCTACAACATAGATAAGAACAAACCTTCTTATTAATGTTCTAAATAAATCAAAAAATATTTTGTAAACAATTTATAAATTCCAAATATTGTTTATACAAAATCAAGATTTATGCAGAACTACAAAAAAGTCACCCTTATGTTAACTGTATTCATCATTAACTACATGATCATTATAATATCATCTTGTTTTTGTCATTATATATAATTGGGTAGATTCTAAATACACATTTTTGTCATGTTGTAAAATTTTTCATGTTTAGCTATTGTAAAAAAATTTATAATGTAATTTTTTTTATTGTTTGGAATAAAAGTTCCAGTAACTTCAGTTAAACTGTCAACGCTGTTTACTGTCAACTGTCTGCTGCTGACGCTGTCAACTGTCAGATTTAGGTACAAGGGAGCTCATTGATGTTTTTATTTAAATATTTTTTAGTATTGTTTAGAGGAAAACGAATTTTTTTTGTTCTACACCCTGTTTAATACAGGACTTGGAGATATGACCGATTCTTATATTTCAACATTTGGCTACATATTGGGAAATATCTAATTTACATTAAAAATTTAGAGGCATTTAATATATAATGTACCCTTTAAGCTACTTCACATACTCATTTTACAATAAAAAATCAATTTTAGGACGAAAATGACATGAATTGCATAAAGTATGGTATTTTTGAATTTCATGAGAATGATTTTGCAAGTCTCTAAAAATAAAATATTAGGCTACAGCTCAATAAGTATCCAGTTTCAATTAAAGGAATTTATATAGTATAAAATGCATTTCTATAAATATATTCCAAGTATTTATTTTATTATAAAAAGTATTTTTTTAAGGAAAACACCATTATTTATACTATGCTTTAATTGAACAGGGTCTTGGAGATATGCACGATTGTTATGTTTCAACATTTGGCTATATCTTCAGAAATAATCCATTTCTATTAAAATGGTTTGGTACATTTGAAATAAAATGCACCCTTTAAGCTATTCCACATATTAATTTAATTATGGAAAATAAATTTCAGGACAATTATTTCATGCGTTGCATAATGCATGGTGTTCTTGAACTTCATATGACATTTGATTTTGCAAGTCTGTAAAAATTATAAAATATTTGGCCATATGTCAATGAGTAACCAATTTGTATTTAAATCATTGAGTCTATATATCATAAAATGCATTTATAAATTTATTCTAAGTATTTAATTTTTTATAAAAAGTATTCTTTGGAGGAAAACACCATTATTTCTGCTTTGCCTTAATTGAAAAGTGTCTTGGAGATCACAATTGTTATATTTTAACATTTGGCTATATCTTCGGAAATAATCCATTTATATTAGAATGGCTTGGTACATTTGAAATAAAATGAACCCCTTAGCTTCTCCACGCATTAATTTTAATATAGAAAATAAATTTTAGGACAACAATTCCTTGTATTGCATATAATGTATGATATTTTTGAACTTCATGAGAATGATTTTGCAAGTCTGTGAAAATTGTTAAATATTTGGCCATAGCTCAATCGGTGTACATTTGTCTTTAAATAATTGAGTTTATAGAGTATAAAATGTATTTCTAAATGTATTCTGAGTATTCATTTTAGTACCAAAAGCAATTTTTTCGAGAAAAGTGCCATTATTTCTATTACGCCTAACGGGAAAAAGATCTTGGACAGCTAGAGTCGGTATTAAATTTCAATTTTTGCCTACATCTTGATAAATACCATAGCTATTTCAAAATGTTTTTAATAAGAAATGCACCTCTAAAACTATTTCTGGTATTCATTTAATTATGAAAAATATATTATAAGAAGAAAATTTTATAATTTTTTATCGTCATCATTATAATTTTTTTATCGTCATATGCTACATGTGGCATTCATTTTGCCCACCTTTTAAATTTAAAAACAAAAATGTGGACATATATCAATAAATATCCAAAATTGTATTTAAATCATTGTGTTTATTTGACACAAAATGCACTTGTAAAATTATTTTGAGTAATCATTTTATCATAAGGATCATATTTTTGAAGAAAAAAAACAGTATTTTTATTATGCTTACTATGACAGGAGATGTGGAAATTTGCGTGATTTATATTTCAATATTTGTCTACATCTTTAGAAATAACGACGCCTATTAAAATGGAAATTGGCGTGGTCTCTGATAAAATTTAAAATGTGGCCGTAATACAAAAAATATCGTACTGTATTTCAATTATTGAACTTATTTATTACAAAGTGAGCTAATAAACGTACTGAAAGTCTTCAGTTTATTATAAAGATTATTTTTTGGAGGAAATTGTAATTATTTCATGACTTATGTTACAAGTGGCTTGGAGATTTGTGCGATTATTACATTTCAACATTAGGATGCGTCTTTAAAAATAACAATTTTTTACTAAAATGGTTCATTATGTATAAAATGCACTCTTAAAGCTATTGCAGGAATTCAAATTATTATTGAAAAGAAATTTAAAAAAAAAATATATATATATATATTATGCATTTTTCTCCAGGTAATTTTGGTTTTTGCGCGTCTCTGTTCTATTATGCCTAGTTTGACAGGGGCCATGGAAATTAGAGTGATTATTATATTTCCACATTTGTCTGTCTTAAGAAATATGTATCGTATATTAAAGTGGTTGTTGATTTACCATAAAATATATAACTAAAGCTAGTCAATGTAATTTTTATAAAAAGAAATTAGTGGAAAAATCACATGCATTCTTAATCGCTTTATGATTTATGTGACTTTGATTTTGCAAGTCTCTATAAATTATGAAAAGTAGCATTAGCTAAAAAAAGTATTCTTTTGTATTGAAATTATTGGGTTTCTTAATATAAAATGCACAAATAAATGCATTTTAAGGATTTATTTTTAATGGCGGGCACCCTCTAGCAAGTAAGTACATTAGCCTATTCGCTGCAACAAGGCCGGAAACTGCTACTCATTTTATCGTTACCCAGTGAAGCATCACCCACGCCACACCACCACAAACACGTTTATAGGGCGGGCCACATTCATCCATCATCTGAGGAAAGGACAAGAGACACAGAGAGAGAGAGAAAGTGCATCCATGCCCGAGCCAGGATTCGAACCCAGATCCTCCCCATCCGTAGTCAGTTACGCTAACCACTTGAAAGGTTGGGAGGATGTATTTATATTATTATTATAATTAAATATGTAAATAATAAATTTGTAATTAAATAATTTATGGTGGAAAATGCAATTATTTCTACTATGCCTTATGCGGCAAATGACTTGGAATTTTGCGCGATTATTATATTTCAACAATTGGCCATATTTTGAGAAATATCCATTGTATATTAAAGTGGTTAAATATATTTGTTATAAAGCGCGCGTATCCCTTATGATATTCCAGATGTTTATTTTATAATCTAAATTGAATTTTAGGAAAAAAAAAATTCATATAATTTTGATAATATTAAATGTCCACATAAATATATTTCTCGTTGAATAGGGAATATAAGGAAACAATATCGAGTATTAAAATATATTATGTTAGGATAAAAGAAAGAAATCTAAATATTGTCTTGCTGACAATAATATTCGCAAATACTAATTAAGAAACTGAGAATATTTTTGATAGCAAATGCTTACTCAAATTTGACAAAAATAAGAAAACGATTTCGTTATTTTGAATTACATTGGAACAGCCGATACAGGTCAATTATAATGTCCTTTTGATTTGAAAAGATGAATAATATTTACGTATCATGATATTACTGCTTGACATCAATTTCCGTTCAAATAAAATGCAAACTTTTATCAGTCTGATAGTGGAGTGGTTTTTTTTTAATGGCAATAATTTTTGTTGCTAGAGAAAAAGAAAGGAATTGAAAAGTTTTAAATGTTACTCTGAACGTCAAATATTGCTTTGAAAAAAATTAAAACGAAAATAAAATTATGCATTTTCATTATTTTAATTATTTTTTTAAACTTTATTATTCAATTAAAGTTATAAATAATAATTTGAAAATTAAATACCATTTAAGCTTTTTATAATACGATGATTGTTTAATTTTTTTCTAGGTTTTCAATATCAAGTGATCTTTTATTTAAAGCATTAGATGATGTATATACTCTAGATGAACATAATCTGCTGTAAGGGCTATCCGAATTGTTCATTTATCGATTATTCATTTGGCACAGATTTACTTTCGAAATCGGTTTATTCGTTCTTGTGTGCATAAAAATTAAATTATAAGTAGAATGTATGATATCTTAGTAGTTATATATTTTTGTTATACTATAATATTGAAAATAATACAAACGTATAATTTGGCATATTATTAAGTTCTTTTCATATTTTGCTTATGGGCATTAAAAATGTCTAGTGAATGAAGGACAGAAGGCTGTCAAAATGAAATCAGTTTCGTTTATGAATGAAATCTAAACCAAAATTGATGACCATCTACTTTGGCTATAAATATTCTATTGGAAAAAAAATTCCGATATAGAACTTTGAAGTTTAATAGGCAAGCAACATAATTCAAGAGAAAGGAAAAACGGTTTTATGTCAATTGGGTTTGGCAACCTTCCACATTATGCTCTGAGAGCTGTGTTACTTAGAATTCGTTTTAGTTCATTATTCGAATATGTGTTTTACTGTCCAATTGGTTAGCAGTCCAAAATGTTCTTTAACCGATCACACACTGTATGGCGTTAAAAAATGTAATAATTTAAATATATATATTTCCACACAAGACTGAGAAATAAAAATTCACTGAATATATAGAATGAAGTAACATAAAAAATATCTTACATTCTAAAATATTTAATGTTTTCTTTGTACACTGCAGTTCAATTTGAATGAAATGAAGTTAATGTGAGATTATACTATAAATATTGGAAATATATATGTCTTAGATGAGTCGCAGAGC
Organism: Latrodectus geometricus; assembly: GCA_026290005.1. Lineage (NCBI taxonomy): Eukaryota > Metazoa > Arthropoda > Arachnida > Araneae > Theridiidae > Latrodectus > Latrodectus geometricus. Next base: position 14,624 of record JAPDSC010149096.1, read on the forward strand.
ATTTCTTGTAATTTTCATGATATATTTTAGTTTACATAACTATTCTTATGAATTAATATTTTTTTATATTTTAAAACTATCTTTCTATTGTGTCCTTTTAAACATACATGTAATTTACGTTTTGTTCTTAAACACAACTTGCTTAAATTAAATTTTTATCATTTAACTATTAAGGAACCAAATTAAATTAAAGAAAACAAATAATTGTTTCAAAAAGCAGTTGGAATGAATGTTGAATGATATCTTTGTTGTGAAACGATTCCATGAAAAGTACTAACTACTTTAGTTTAATAGAAGACACGACATTGTTTAAATTCCAATATACCAAGATTAGCCACTCAACCTGTCTAGTGGTTAGTGTAACTGACTACAGATTGGGAGGACCTGGGTACGAATCTTTCTCTTTCTCTCTCTGTGTTTCTTGTCCTTTCCTCAGAAGATGGATGAATGTGGCCCGCTCTATAAACGGGTTTGTGGTGGTGTGGTGTGGGTGATGCCACTCGCCTCCGTGATTTCGTTCACAGCTGCCCACCGGGTAACGTTAAAATGAGTAGCAGATTCCGGTCTTGTTGCGGCAAATGGGCTAATGTATTTACTTGCTCAAGGGTGCCCGTTATTTGAAAAAAATATATATATAACAAGATTAATTGTATAATTAACCACACAAAGCAATTGCGCATAAATAACACGCATAAGTAAAAAAGACAAAAATATTGTATATAAAAGCCTGAATGTTTCAAATATGTGTAAACTTTTCGTAAAAACTATAGAGTTTTTTTACAGTGATTCTTTGAGGCAGCTTACAGATTTGTACTTTTTTAGGATGAACCATTAATTTTATAGTTGTTACTTAGTGAAGTTAGCGTGGAATTTAGAATAGTACATAAAATTGTGATCTTGTCATTATTGAAAGACGTTTTTCAGCTATTGCTCAATTTCGAAGTGAATCCTAAGAAAATAACAATAATATTGCTTTGAATAACATATTCAAAAGAGCTGTGAATCAAGCAATCAATTCGAACTTTAACCACAGAGATAATGATTTAAATCTATACCAGTTTACATATTATAATAATACAATAGAGTGTTCTCCAATAGATTCCGACCGACTATGGAATCCAAGGAAATGTGGCAGCCGATTTTTGGCATATAAGAGGGCCTTTTTCTTCTATAAATATAATTAAAAATTTCCTTTTGATGTAGCTAAAACGAATTCTTCATGTCCCTCAGGATCTAAGATAAAATTTTTTGCCATGTTTCATCTGTAATCTAGATCGACTAGTTGAATAGACATCCATATCGTATCTTTGTATATCTTTTTGTAACTGATGACTCAGAAATTGCTTTTATAAAACCATTATTATAAATATTTATATCATTTTAATTTAAAGTAACTCTAAACATGCAAGTTATAAGATTATGAAATTGATATTTAAACTTCAATATTGTTGGTAGTTCTTTTTACTTTCGAATTATGGGGAAATTTATGTGGCATTATTTGACTTAGTATGGCTGCTTCTAATCTTCAACAGCACAATTTTTTACCTAGAATAGTTTGCTTTTAAATATGCATCGTTTTTTAAACAAATAACTCTCAGTTATAACTCTAATAATAAATTTTTAAACAAATAACATCAATTTGAAGATCTGTGACCATTATCCGTTGATATTTTCTGAATTTTAATTTCCATTTCAAAAATTTTTCTCTAATTTGAAGCAATTCTTATCAAAAGAGTATTACCAAAATTCATTTTAATTTTTCATTGCTTCAATTTTGCTCAACTAAGTTTACCTCAGTATGTAATCAGTATATATTTTAAGTTTGATAAAATTCTATGCAGAAGATATTAATTCTACTTTCATCACGGTTTTGGAAAAACATCATGAGATGTCAATTATTTCTGTAATTATGAACGCTTCTCATTATAAAGATCGAATTTGAAACTGTGAACGCCTGTCATTATGAAGATAAATGGAAGCAAAAATTAATATTTTTTGAAAAGCTAATTTATAATAACACATAAGCAAATTGTTGAAAGACTACTTATAACGTCGCAAGGAAATTCTATTTGATTTTAGCAGTGATTACATATTTGAGACTAATTAAATTCTGCATCGTAATTTAAAATTCATTAGTTAAATACAAAAATGATAATTAACAAATTTAACCCATATTTTAACGTCAAAACCGTGATTTGCTTACATAAAATGCAAGTCACTGTGGTGTTTATAAAGATAGTGGTCTTCACATTCTAAAGAATCTTTATTAAAAGTTTTGTGTCCCTAACCCGGAGAGTATCTGTATTGACTATTATAGATTTATTTTTTTTAGAGCTTAAAAAAATACTCTCAATTTTTTTTTAAAAATGAAGGTAAAGTATTGCTCATTTACAGTAAAAATAATTAAAAATATTTTATTTTAACCTGATGCATATAGAAGAAAACTTTGTTTACTTTGTAAGCATTAATGTTTATATAGCTTTTTTTACTTAATAAATTTAAAAATTGATTTAACAGCGTATGCTTTTTTTAAAGTAAACTTATGTATAAAATTTCATTAATAATCTAAATTTATGATTATATGATCTGTTATGTATTGTTAAAAATAATAATATTATTTGTTGTTCACATTTAAAAACATTTAACATTTAAGACTCTTATCAAAGTTAAAACTTTATATTGTTTGAAACTAAACTTTCTCATTTATTAAAAATGTAATTAATTTTTAGACTTGAAATATTTTTGTACTGATGGTTGTGTTTAATTTTATTAAGAAATACAAATTTTTACAAGCATAAAACTTAGTCAAATATAATTTAAAAAACTTTTCTAATTCTCAAAACAAATTTCCTTTTTGCATTGACACGCATTGTAACCTGACATTTTTTTTTAGGTTAGAAATATTGGTATTTTTATAACTAATATATTATAACTGATAATTCAGACTTTAATTATTTTTGTACATATGATTATCTTTAATTTTCTTAAAAGATAAATAAATTTTTACTAGTACAAATCTTAGGTGAAATATAATCCAAGCAACATTTTAAAATGTAAAACAATTTCCTTTTTTGCATTGACACACATTGTCTTACTGATATTTTTTTAGGTTACACATATTGGTATTTTTATTTATTTATTCATGATAATATCACAAAAATTAATTACAAATAAATGACGTATTAAGTACAAAAAAATTAATAATTTTATTTCTGCAATAAGCTAAAAATAACTTGAAAAAATTAAATTTTGATAATTTTTAACTAATTTTAAATTTTTATAAATCATAATTTTTAAATCAATTATTTTTACTATTTTAGTTACTTTATTATTTATAATTCACTAATATTATTCAATTTTAATAAACACTTAAATTTAAACTTAACTAACAGACATAATTTAACTTAATTTTTAAAACTAATTAAATATCACTAAATTTATGGATTTCAGAGATACACATATATTATAAAATCATTTATGTTAAAAATATTAAATTCAGTAATCTCATTTAAATCTTTCATAAAGTGTATTTTAAAAAACTCATTTTTTTCATTGAAAATTCTTATTACATTATAATTTAAACTTCAAAATAATAATACATATATTATCATATGTTTAAAATATTGAAATAAATTTGTTATATTTATTTGGTAAATTTATATTTTAAAATAAGACTATATTGAAAAGTTTAAGTTTGTTAAAAGCATGTAAATCGGTATTAAGAATGTCTTATTTTTTATTAAAAACAAAGCATATTTACAAATATGCCATCAATAAGCACGCAAATTTGAACCTCTACTAATATAATAATTTATTGAATATTTATATGTTAAACAATTTTTATTTAGGTTGCCCTGAATTTTCTGGCGTTTTTGGCCTACATTATAATGGTATCTTATTCCATTGCATACACAAATGATTGTGGTTCAGATAAAGGTAAACTTCTGGAGTTCAAAATATCGTCATGTCCAGATATTGTTGAATCATGTACATTTGTTCAAGATTCTGACGTCACAATATCTGCCAGATTTGCGGCTAGGAAAGATGCAGAAAAAGTGTATGCTACAATATTCGCGACAACGGCTGACACCGGTTTTGATCTCACAGAATATTACACAGACGTTTGCAAAGAAGGATTGAATTGCCCCATAAAAAGAGCTGAAAAAGTTACATATAATAAAACTGTGCACATCCCGAAAGTAGATGACGAAGAGACTACATATGATTTTTATTATGTATTACAAAATGAATTACTGCAAAATATCATATGCGTCAAGTTTGAAAGCAACTTTGTAACTTCCTAGTTTTTTTGTCCATACTAAAAAAAAATTATATGTATTAGATATTGCATTTTTTTCATTATTACTTTATAATATTAAGTAAAAGAAATGAAAAATTTGTATTAGAATGAAATAAATGGAATATATTTGCTGTTATTTTGTTTAATATTATTTTTAAATATATAATTGTATAATATTATAAGCATTTTATTACTAAAATTAATTGAAACCTCATAAAATATCATTTTTAAGGAAAAAGACATTGGCTTAATTATCTGATATTTTATTTAGGTTTCGTTAAGTTTATTTAAAAATACTGATTCCAATTCTTTTTTAAAAAAAGATATTTTAAATTAGATATCGCATTTTTTTCATTATTACTTTGGTTTCGTTAAGTTTATTTAAAAATACTGATTCCAATTCTTTTTTTAAAAAAGATATTTTAGATTAGATATCACATTTTTTTCATTATTACTTTATAATATTAAGTAAATGAAATGAAAAAAATTGTAAAAGTATGAAATAAATGGAATATATTTGCTGTTATTTTGTTTAATATTATTTTAAATATATAATTGTATGATATTATAAGCCTTTTATTACTAAAATTAATTGAAATAAATATCATTTTTAAAGACTTTGGCTTAATTATCTGATATTTTATTTAGGTTTCGTTAAGTTTATTTAAAAATACTGATTCCAATTCTGTTTTAAAAAAAGATATTTTATATTTAATAGTCTTGATTTGCACTGTTTCATGTTTAAAAGGTACATAATAAAACTTATAACTAAATGGAAATCAGCTACAAACCCGACAGTACAAAATATTTATATTCATTTAAAGAATATATATATAAACATTTCATGACAAATAAAGTTATTTTCTTACCAATTTTTACTTTTAGAAAAGATACAAAAATCATTTAAATTTAAAGAGAATGATAAAAATTCTGCAATGACAATTGCAAAATATCTCTTTATAGCAATTAGCATGAAATGATATTTTTATGTCATTCCGTACTAGGTTATAATTTTTTATGGATAGATAAAAAATTTCCCTTTTTTTACTAATTTTCTAATTTGTCTTTGAAATAATTTATGGAAACTGCTTAAATTTTAGCATATTTTAGCAAATACTTAAGTTATTATGTAAAAAGATAGTTTTTGATAACGAAAAATTATAAATTTTCAAAAATGCTTTGGAAAATGTATGTCGTTCAACTATATTTGAACATAAAAACTTAGAGAATAGACATAGAAGAAAGTAAAATTACTTTTAAAAATCGCCCAAATTAATTAACGCGTTACACAATTACATAACTTAAAAAGCAGTTAACTATCAGTTTGTTTTTCTTTATTTCAAAAAATTATTTTGGAAAGACATAATCAAAGTGAACTAATTGGCAATTAAACTGATTTAATTGTGTGACTTGCACTCTATTAATTTTATTAATTTCTAAAATTAATTTTATTAATTTCTAAAATTAATTTATCAGAGAAATGAACCATATTGAGCAATACTCTAATCTCTCAGAATGTGTTTAAATTGAACATGCAAATGTAAACTGGATTGCAAATCATTGGAAGATTATCTTTTCCAAAATAATTCCCACTTTACTTTCAGAAGGATTGTCATTGTATTTATGATTTCTAAAATTATTGATTAATCAGCTAAATGAGCTGTATTCAGCAATTCTCTTATCTCTCAACATGTCAATGCAAATTGGACTGCGAATCCTTAGAGGATTATGCTTTACAAAATAATTCCCGCTTTACTTTCAGAGCAATTCTCGTTGTATTTACATAAGGAGAGAAGTCAACACGCATTATCTTCATGTTACGTACAGGAAAGGAACATCTATGCTTTACGTTATTTTCATATATTCTGGGAGAATATACGTATACTCAACAATAATAATTCAACATTTAAAATCTTAGATCAACAATCATTCATACACCGCTGCGTACGTGGCTACATACAATCAAACTTTAGTATTGTTTATAAATCTATTATTGCATCTGTTAATATATATATGTGCACTATTATAAATCGGAATGTTAATTTCAGTTTCTGTAAAATGAAAATTCAATCTCACAATAAAGCTAATTAATATCTATTATTATAATAAATAAATGAAGATTATTGAGAGAATTGTAATAAGTATGCTATTGGCCACCATAAATGCAAAACCCTGAAGGAAACATGCAAATAACGTGATATTTACAACATTAGTGGAGGTGAGGTATGCAAATGATCAGAATTTCAGCGCACACATCACGCGCCATTGGAGCCACTTCAAAGAGCTATTTAAAGCTTGGAAATATCGACTATTTCAAATTCGGCAACTGTATTTTTCTTATGGTTTTCAATCCCAAGAGTTCAAGGAAGAAATTCAATCTGTCGATTGACCAAGAATCCTTGAACAATGCGTACCATGATTGTCCAATTTCATACTTCTACAGGATAAAGAGCGACCTGTTGCGCATCATTCTGGAGAAATATGACTGGGGGGGGCAGGCTCTTAAAGTAGGGAAGGAAAGGACAACAGGCTCCAACATCACGGAGATGTAGTACTGGCTGTTTAAAGTACCACCAGTGCGTACTAGAGGAATGCGAGAGTGATATCCAATACTGCCCAATACCATCCCGGTTGCATAACGCAGTTGTTCAGCATCCTCTCTCTACGGTGTCTCCAGACTTGAATACGACCATCGTGATGTTGCAGACAGAAGCGTTATTCATCAGTAAGGACAATTTCATTACATTCCCCTGTCCGCATCCTTATTTCCTCGCACCATTGGCAGCAGAGACGTCTGTAGTTCTGCTTCAAAAATAAGCTAAGTAATGTACCTTTTCTGCCAACCAATCTGCTGTAAACGGCATCGAATGGTAGGCGCTGACACCGGATGATGCGTTGCAGACTATACGTGCTTTGCTGTGATTCGTGATGTAGCTGAGCGATAGACACTTCCATGCGAACATTTTTTTTCTGTCATCGTGTAAAGTGTTCCACTAAGGTAGATGCTATGGAACACGGCGGTTTCTCTTACTCTCCTGCATCCAACGATCACATGTACCCATTACAGATGTTTGGTTTCTTCCAACAAGACTACCGATTTCCTTGAAAGAAAATCCCCAATCTCGGTTGACCACTATCCTTCCTCTGTCGAGCACGGATATTTGAACAAAAATAAGCGATGTTTTCTATGAGGCATAATTGATAGTTTTTTGAGAAAAAAACCATGAGAAAAGCAAAATTGCCAAACTTGAAATGGTCGAAATCGCCAAGCATTAAATAGCGCTTTGAAATGTCGCCATAGGCTCTCATGATGTGCGTCTGTGCCGAAATTCATATCATTTGTATATCTCACCTCCACCAATGCATATTATAACTCTCATGTTATTTGCACGCTTCCTTTAGGGTGTTGCAGTTAAGGTGGCCAAGATTGTATACTAAAATTATTAGTGTATTTAGTATAGAATATACAACTAATGTTCTTACAGGTATTCATTTTTTTATGAAAAATAAATTTTGGAGAAAAATCCCATATATTCTGAATCGCTAAGTTCTAAATGTAACAGTATTAGAGTGGTTTGAAAAATTATAAACGTGGACAATATATGTTACTTCCTTCAAGTTGTTACATTGTACAGTGGCCAACAGTATATATATATATATATATATATATATATATAAATATATATAACTTGAAGAACAATATACAAATAGGGAAAAGGCTTAGGGACCACGTTTTCATCAGGAGGAAGATGATCAAGTTTGCAAATAGGACGCTCTTTTCTGGAAAGCATAAAAGAAAAAGAGTCTAAAAATCTGCATGCCGCCGAAAAGGAAATATTTTAAAGTTAAAATAAATAGAACCAAAGCAATACATTGAAAAATAAGCAAAACAATACATAAAAAATGTATATGAAATACAGAAGAATATGTTTACCAAAATTAATAAAAACAAATATAAGTTAAATTAAAAAGTTAAAGCAGTTTATAGATTGTAATGTAGATTAAAAGTTAAAGTATAAAAGGAAAGTAACATTCTTATTTTATTTATATTGGCATTTCTCTCATTAGCTGCTTTTGCGCTGGTTTGATTGCCTTTATTATTCATTGGTTAATGTTGTTAATTCGTTTGTTAATGTTAATATATATATATATATATATATATATATATATATATATATATATATATTTACGCTGTCAAATATATTAAGCTATTTTAGTAAGGCCTAGGTTATTGGACTTATAATCTTCGTACCGAATTATAGATTGTAGCATTAAATTTTTGTTAATTTGTATTGTGACATATTTGTTATTTTGTTTGTAATATTGTGAAATCCAAAATGTTCACCTAAATTCTTTCAATTTTAAAATTATTTTAATTAATATACAAATGTATCTTTTTAAAAAAATAGATATAATTAAGTACTTAAATATGCATCTAGTAGGAAATATATTCGTAAGAAATATGAAGCCGTATGGTAAACAAATTGTTAATTGTATCTTCAGTATGCATGATGAGACATTCGTGTGCAATTTTCAGAAATATTACCTAATAAGTTTTAAACAAGATATTTAAGCATTCAACTTATAATGAAATATTTCCCTAAAAGTTTTGAAATTCATGCATTAATGTTAAAGAAATAATCAACATTCAATTTTAATTGCTGAAGTATTTTTCATTTAAATTAAAAGTAATTGTTACTCACAGCATATGCCAAATATGTATGTTGTGATCAAAATTATGAATTTATTATTTGATCACAACGTGTAAACTAAGAAAATAGTAGTAAATTAAATTAACAAATAGAAAATTGACAATAATCTGCAAAAGAATATATAATTAAAGTTTTTTAATATTTTAAACAGTATATAAAGTAAATCAAATAAAAATCCTTTTTTTTCACAACAAAATATATAAATACACTACGTAACTAAACACAAAAATTTAAATCTTAGAAATATTATTTTATATTTTATCGAAATAAAATTACTTTATGAACTGCTATAATGTTTTAACAGTACAAAATTATTACCAAACATTTTTCGGTATGTATTATTCTTAATTTATCGCATAGTTTTGGTAAAGATTAAAATTCATCAAGAAATGTCTCAGGTTTTAAAAATAAGTTATGCAATTAAATTTTTTATTGTCTAACGCTGCTTTTACATAAAAAAATGCCAGTCATAATTTTATATATGACTATCTAATTCGTATTCTTATATTAGGCAAAACAATTTCTGTTACAATTTTCATCATTGACTTTGGGGTTTACAACTGTTTTCAAGAAATAATTATTATGCAGGTAAAATAAAATATATTCATAAAATTGTTTTTAAAAATTTTAATTTACTTATTATTATTTAATAGACTTATAAATTTAATAGCTTTGAATTATTATTGAATTTTGAACTGCAATTTTTAAGAGAAACTTTTTAGAAGAAAGTATATTTCTTTAAAAAAATACTAAAGAAACCTTCTTCAATTCATTTAACGTTTTTTTCTTGAATTATGTAATCTAAATTTTTGGAAAAAAATTAACCATATCTCAGGATCTTTTAATATATTTTACAAAATTTTTAAGCTAAAAATAAATAAGATGGTTAAAGTTTATGTTTTGAATTTTGACTATCAATCTTTGGGATGATTATTACATAAATTATCACATATGTTTATAAAATTCAATCTTTTTTAATCAAAACATTTAATTTTTATAAATATTTCTTGGATTATTTAATTCTCGTTCATATTTACATTAAAATAATTAAAATTTTATATTTATTCAAAATAAAATGTACATTTATAATTTAAATAAAAAATGAAGAAAAGTGATTAGGTCAGATAGTTAATTCTATTTAAATAATTATGTATTAATTATCAGTATATTTTTGAATGAAACTTTATCATTGAATGAAACTTTTATAAGATCTACGAAGATCTTTGTATATTCATTTTAGATAACCTTTTATATAATTTTATAATGAAACTCTTAAATTCTAAACATTATTAATAATTAATATAGAAGTACATATTTTTCAAACTATTTCTGAATGCTTATTTTTTCTATGAATTTTTTTTATAAAAAATTACATAAGTATATAATTTTATATGTATAATAATTATTAAATACATAATAATATATAATAATATATTATTATATATATAATATATAATAATAATGAAAATGTAAAAATAAAAAATGTAAAGCAAATATTTTTAAACCTTTAGAAATTAATATTTATCTCCCGATACAATGCAAATAATATATTCATAATAAAATGATTAACTATATTTTGTTTAGAGATATGCACGTTGTATACAACTAACTAAAGATTACCATAAAAAATTTTAATACATTTGAATATGCGTTCAAATTTTATCTTCCTACTGTACACTTCAGATGAGTAAATCCCGGATTAGAACACAATAATTTTTTAACAGCAAGCAGATATCTCTGATTTCTCTATGTATAGCTGCTAAAGATTTCTAAATGAAATTGAATTACCATAAGTGAAAAGTTTTGAAATTTCACAGTTTCCTCCTTTGTGATACGTGTTTGATTTTTTCCTTTTTATAAAGTTTAACTCTCCCTGAATATTTTTCTTGGGAGGATGTGTTGTAATAGATACTCAGAATATATCATAATGTTCTTGACTACTAGCTTAACATTTGCATAGACTTAAAGTTTACATTTGAACAAAAACAGTCGATAAGAAAACAAAATCATTGTAGAAACATTTGCTTTGAAAAATGTAATATAATTCATAGACACATGCTTAATATCTTTGTAGTGAAATGCTATATTGCCTACGGCTCTTTGCATACTTTTATAATAAGTCAATAGCTTGTAACTACCAAAATGCTGAAGTTTTTAGAAATAATAATACTATATAAATAGAGTAAAAATCAATATTTATGTATTGTATATTTTTAAAAATGTTTCGAAACTGCATTATTAATCTAGATGCATCTATGGTCTCTAATAGTTTTAATCTAGAATGTCTCTAATGGTTTTTGAGTCATTACTGTATTTGGAATGATAGTAAAAACATAGATGAAATCATTAGAACAAAATGAAAGTTGAACTTACCCAAATGGAATGAAATATTAGTATACAAAAAGTAATTCTGAAATATAAGCAATATAATGAATCACTTTGTTATAGTATAAAAAAAGGTTTTTTTAACAATCTACAATTATTATGGTAAATCTTTCAGTACAATTCATATATCTCATCTTTGTAATGACCATTTTATACCATAACACCATGGTATGTTACACTAGCACTAAACATAATACAATAATATAATTATTGTAAATTTTAAATTTCTGCAGTAATAAATAAAGTTTAAAATATCATTTGATCTTAAATGGTGGATTATAATAAATGTAAACAAACATAACAGGAGATAAAATTTTTAAGTTAAGGCTTAATATATTAGTTTGGGGGAAAAAGTTATCCATTATTTTTTCGGTAGACGTCTGTAGTGATCGATATCTCGAGAGGTATCTATCAAACAATTTCAGATTTATGCTCGTTGGAAAGCTGACATTTGATACTAAAATATTCTCTTGCAGTTTTTTGTTTGATTCTTTCAGTTACGAGTACAAGGTTTTAAAAATGGAAGACAACGAACAGAAAATTCGATACATTTTCGTTTTTCTCTTGTAACGGCGAAAAAGATTGCCAGGTGGCTAAAATTGTGAAAGGTGTTTATCGTCCTATATAAGACTGTAACAACCAGTTACGTACAATTTTTGTTTCGTCGATTCCGTTCGGGTATTTTTGATGTTAGAAATGCACCTCGCATGTGGATACCGCATCGTCGAAAATGTCTGTAAAATATCAAAAATGATCGAAGTTAACCGCATGTCAGCAGTCGTAACGCGCAAGACCTAAAAATCTATATGAAAGCTGTTTCAAACCTTTTTACAAAGTGAATCCAAAAGAAGTTACATAAAGTCCACGTGAAAATAAGGGATTTCTTTTCCCCCAAACTAATATTTATTTTTCTTATTACTTCCTAAAGGTTTTTATAATAACATTATATATTTAGGTTGCTCTGAGGCATCTAGTTTTCTTAGCTGTTCTTCTTTCTTGTAATGAAATGATGGCTGCTAAACTGAAATGTCATTCCAAACAGGGGAGACTTCTCAATTTCAAGGTTTCCGATTGTCCAAACTATAAAAGAGGCTGAAAATTCATCCGTAATACCAATGTGACTCTATCCGTCAATTTTCTGTCTGAAACTGATTCGGATTATGTAGCAGTTTCGTTAAATGCCCGGCTTATGTATGCAGGTTTCTATCTTACACAACCTTACACTGATGCTTGTAAAACTGGTTTAGATTGCCCTATTCGTAATGGTAAAACATATGTTTATAATTACACTCAGTATATACCAAAAGAAAGTCCAAAAATTTCAGCTGTGTATTTCTTTAGAATAGAAAATCGAAAAGAAAGAAGAGACATCATTTGCATTGCATTCAATGGCACAATTGTGTGAGCATAATTACTCTATTTATTCACTGGTAAAGAAAGGCATAATATAAATTGTAATATCAACAATATTTTTATTGAAGATGCAAATTATTGCAAGAAACTTTACATATATCAGTTTTAAACTTTTATCTTAAATAAATTTATGTTTTCAATACTATATGCGCAGACGAATATAACGTATTGTAATATAAACGTAATATAACGAATTGTATTCCTAAATAATTCTTATTCTTAGAGTACTGAAATGATGCTAGTAATAAACATTTATTCTTGTTCTTTTTAATTATCAGAATATTTTATTTTTATTTGAAAACTTAATGTATAAAATTTGAATACACAGACACACACACATAAGAACAAAAGAAAATATGTACTAATACAGTCAGATTCTACAAGAGAATCCGTTCAAAATAGTGATTTACACACATAGTTTCAAAAGCCTTGTTATTTCTAAGTGCGACCTAATTATGCTATTAGTATGTAAGTAGCTATGACATTTGTTATACAATGTAAAATTTGCAAACATTTACCAATTAAAACACAGATAGACACAACGTACACAATCAATGTTTTTTTTTTTAATTAAATAATTAGACCATAAAAAACCAATAATAATGAAAACAAAATTATACATCAGATACTCGGTGATAAAAACTTATATGGAAAATTCTTATTTAAACAAATTTTTTATATATATAATACCGCATAGTGATTATGATAAACTTTCAAAATAATATAAAGTACCACAATAATGTTTTGAATGATTTCGATTCAACAAAAGAATAAAACATAACAAATATGCATAATAAATCGTTTCTAAATGGAAAATAAAAAAAAAATTCGTATAATAAAATTAATATTGAAAACATTAAAAATAACCAACAAATACATTCTTGCAATTTATAAAATTTAGTACCAAGATATTATTTATTAGTTTGCCAAAACAAAAGATTCTAATATGTAGCAAATGATAAATTATTATTTATGTATATATTGAAAGAAAATTATGTATATAAGTCAACACTTTCATTTAATTTATTTATCTTGGAAAATGAAATGTATTTTATAAAGAACACTCATAAGTTATTGATAATTATTTCCTTCGAATGTAATTGTAGATGTTATATTAATTATAGATGTAAATATCAAATTCTAACAAAATAAAAGAATAGATTTTTCAAAAGCTGAAACGAAAATCAAAACAGCGACGAATCAACAAGAAAGATATTTTCACCGAACTTCCTGGTTAGAATACCACGAGTCTGCTAATATATTCTTTAGCATTCAATGGTGCCTATTCAAAATTTTTATTTCGCTTATAAAACGAAAATACCGTCAAAGCACATTTTCATTAACAGCATTGTAATTCAAAACTAAATTTCCATTGGATACCCAATTTAAAATAATTCTAACCTATTGAATTTCAAAGAAATTTCTTTTTAATTTGAAAATTTCTTTTTCTTATTATATGTATACTTTTTACTAAATAGTAAAAGTATATTTATAATTATAGATTAAGCGTAAATATAGATTAACTACAGATTAAGCAAAAATTTTACTTAAGTTTTGGCGCAAAATTAGCTTCTGTGAGGAACATATGTAAGTACAGAAAAATATTTGTTTTATACAAGAAAATTTAAATAATAATATATATAATTGAATGAATTGTATCATATACACTGAATTATTACATTGAACACCCAATGTAAACATAAAAATGATTACACTTAATCATTCG
>JAPDSC010149096.1:39862-64371 GCA_026290005.1 Latrodectus geometricus
CCATGCCTATCTATTCATTTCTTCTTAAGTGTTCCTTTCTTCCACTTGTTTATCCTAATCAGTCACCTTACAATCCTTTTATAAAATTTTTGTGTTATTAGGTTACAATGCAGTTTAATCTAATGAATAATAGAGTAGAATCATCGAATAAACTGTGAAAGTTTCAGACCTAATAAAACTTACATGTCTTCTATTCGAATTCAACACTTATGCTTAAGAACTTGTTTGCTGGATAATCAGCTGTTTGCAGGCCAAACCCTTTTTTTCCATGTTAACCATACATTATGTATGATATTGCTGAATATATTTTCTGTTAAATTGATTAATTAGTTCTGGAAAACCTAAAAGTTAGATTTTAAAAGGGTGTATAATTTATTACTAAGTATGTTAAAAAATTATGCTGGCGAATAATGCTGATGATTAATATTGTATATTAATCAGTATTTCTCATTTTCTGTTTATGGTTGTTAAACATCGGTTTTGAATGATATTGTAACCAAAACTGATGGCCTACTTAGACTATAAATATTCCAGTGGAAACTTTTTTAAAATATAGAATTATAAAGTTTATAGGTAAGCAACTAAATTCAAAGGAGACGAAAAAATGTTTTTGTTCGGTTGGGTTTGGCAACACTTCACTGCTCTCAGAGTCGAGAAATGTTCTTTAAAATTCGTTTTAATTCGTTATTCGAATATGTGTTTGTTGTCCGAACACAAAAATCTTCCGTGAAACTGTTCATTGTCCACATTGTCATCAGTCCGAACAGCTCGTTAACCATTCACCCATATTAATTATAAATAATTCATTCTAAAATAAACTATTCGCAATGAAACAATCCTTATTATTCTGATAAAAAATATTTTCTGGTTAAGCATTGTTCTTCACAACAATTATATAATTTTATTGGTGATATAAAACTATTTCAGTAATAACAAGTCAATTGCTCTATATTCATCATTGTAAAATATAGATTAATCCAAATATTTTTAATTTTTTTCTTCTATTTCCTTTAATTTCAAAATTATTCTTATTCAGTTTTGAAATATTTCAAACTAAACAAGAAATAATTAATGCAACTAAGCAAGTATGTGACAAGAATTATTATAAATTTTAATTCATATAATTCACTGATATTTGTTTTGCCCATCTTCTATATATATTTATGAACAAAATTTCGAATAAAAATTTGTGAAGACACTAAATGACATACACTGCTCAAAAAAATTAAAGGATATTGTAAGTTTTACAAAAAATTAAGATATAAGCGATTTTTTTTTTTTTTTTTTTTTTTTTTTTTTTTTTTTTTTTTTTTTTTGCTGAAAATTGAAAAAAAGAATCACAAATGAAAATTTTTCTGAATTTCAAAGTGTGGAGTATGCTAATTTTGAGTTCAGCGTCAAAAACTTCATTTCAGCGGCAGTGAATGAAATTTAACTTTCAATTGAATAAAAGACAGTGAAGACAAGGATGATCGGCATTCAGTGACTGCTTTGTTTCTATGAGTACGATGTCTCAGCGAAGTCATTTAACTGATGCAGAAAGCTTGGAGAGTTGTTGGTAGGTTAGAAGGGGGACAAATTCAAGCTGAAGTAGAGCAAGCCATTGGAGTGTCACAAAGTGTGATTTGCAGGATCTGGAATAATTTTTTAGAGACTGGAAGTGCAGGCCGAAGACCAGGGCAAGGTCGTAGATGGGCTACAACGTCCAATGAAGATCGTTATTAGTATTACCGGCTCGGAGACACTGAAATATGAACGCTACTTTTCTCCAACAACACCTTTATTCGGGTACTGACACCACGGTCTTAACTCAGACTGTCCGAAACCGTCTCCATGGTGTAGGTCTGTATGCTCGTCAACTGATGGTATGTGTTAAACTAACATCAAGGTATCGTCGCTACCGCAGGGAATGGGCAACAGAGCATGTGAACTGGATGAGAAATGTATGGAGCAATGATATTTTTCTGATGAGTTCCATTTTTCTGTTCATCCTGATAATAGACGTATTTTTATCTGGAGGGACAGTGGCGGAAGGAATAATCTTGCTTTAGTGCACGAAAGTTTCAGATTTGGTGGTAGAAGAGAGTTTGGTGTATGGTGGCATCTCCAGTGAAGGGTGCACAGTCCTCTGTATCATCCAGATGGACCTGTGACTGTTTGCCGATATAGGGATGAGATCCTCAGACCAATTGTAGTCTTTTACGCTGCAGCAAGCGGAGATGACTTCATTTTAATGGACAATAACTGCAGGCCACATCGTGCTAACCTGGGGGAGAATTTCCTTTTCAAAGAAGGAATCGTACGAACGGAATGGCCAGCGTGTTCTCCAGACATGATTCCAATAGAGCACGATTGGGACGCTCTAGGAAGACAAGTTGCTGGCCACCAACCACCCCACAAACTCTCCAAGAACTGGAAAGAGGTCTTTTGAAAAAGTGAGACAGAATACCCCAACTCGTGATTAATAACCGCATTGACTCTATTCCTCAAAGGTGTTCAACTTGATGGCCGTCGGTGAAACCATACCCCTTACTGAAAATGACTTCCTTTGAAGACAACGCCTTTTCTTATTATTCTTTTCTCATATGCACCAGTTGTGTTTTCTTTCCTTTTGTACACAAAAGCGCAATAAAATGCATTTTTTCTGTCAAACATGTATAATTTATTCTGATATAACCTACTACGTCTGTCGACCACGTATCAATCAGCTAAAAAGTTTCCCAGCCACAAGATCCGCGTAAAACCGCAATATCCCTTAATTGTTTTGAGCGGTGTATTACATAGTAAAAGTATTTTCATAAAAATTTTAAGCAGTATTATATTTATAGTAAACCACTTCTTAAAAAGTTGAAAAATAAATTGATATTTTTCTTAATTAAAATAATTAATGGACTACCCAAAATATGTATGTTTTAATCAAAAGCTTGAATACATTAATTAATTACTATAACAAATTTCTGCTAAATAGGAATAGTAGCAATAAACTAACAGTGATTAAATTAACTAGTAAAAACTTAAAAATAATCTGGAGAGAAGATTATATAATTAAAATAGATATCTTAATATTTTAAACAGAATTTCAAATAAATCAAATTAAAGTGTCTTTTTCTATGAAAAATATATAAAATGTTCATCATATTCAAGCAATTAGATTTAAAATTTCAAATTCCTCTTTTAAATCAAGTGGAGATGTATGTATTTTATAAACTACCATACGTGTTTCTATAGTTCAAAGTTGTGAACAAATAATGGTTAATGTTATTCCTAACTTAAAACTGCATCAGTTTTAGTAAATATTAAAATTCAACTAGAAAATAGTCGAGATTTTAAAAATGTTAAATAGTTAAATTTGTATTTGTTTCTGACTGATATTACCTTAACAAAATGCAGGTCATTTTCATGTTTATAAAGCAATGGTTTTTACATTCGTATTTTCATGTTTATCAAATACATTTTTTCAATAGTTGTCATTTATAATTCTGAGCACACAGAATTATTTTTCATATATTCTTACTATGAAGATAAAATAAAATATATTTACAGTAAAATTATTTTCAAAATTCTTATTCTCCAATTAACAATACTTGAGATACTTAACAATTTGATAATTTTAAGTTTTTGATTTGATTTATAATTTTTCACACAATCGTTTTTAAAAAAGTATATATTTTAAAAAGGATTTAAAAATTTTGTAGTTATTTATTTATTTACATATACCAAATCATATAAAATATGTCTTCCAATATCGTATTTTTAAGTACATTGACACACTAATCAGTTATCATAATTTTTTATTTTATTTTTAATTAATACCATGTAAACTGCATCAAATAATATTACATCTTTTTCACGTTTTCAGTATAAAAATGTTATGTTCGTAAATTGCTAAAATAATGAATTAAGTTTTGAAAGTGTTTATTGTTTTAAAAAATTGTTGCAAAATTTAACAGGAATTGAAAATTTAATTTCAATTGAGTCTTAATATAATTAGGTTGCTTGATTTTGTTTTCATTTCTTTCTTTTCGTGCATAAAGTCTTACATAATTGTGTTGTAATTTTAGACTTCTAGGAGATATCAGATTTTCTTAGTCATTCTCCTGTGGGGTGGCGAAATGATGGCTCTCAACAAAAAATGCCAATCGAAAGAAGGGAGACTTCTGGATTTTAAGGTATCCGGTTGTTGAAATTATAAAAAAGGCTGTCAATTCATCCGAGATCATGTGACTCTATCTATCAATTTTCTGTCTGAAACTGATTCGGATTACGTGATAGCTGTGTTAAATGTCCAGTTTCGATTTGAAAGTTTCTATTTTGCAAAATCTTACACAGATGCTTGCCAAACTGGCTTAGATTGTCCTATTCAAAAATGTAAAACATATTTGTATAATTATAAAGACTACATACCCAAAAGAAATCGAAAACACACATGTGTATTTTTATTTAGGCTAGAAAATAAAAGAGATGAAAGACAAGACATCATTTGCATTAAATTTAATGGAACAGTTGTGTGAACTTAATTTGCAATGTCTACTTTGAAGAGAAGGGAAAATATTAGTTAGGGGAAAAAGAAATCCATTATTTTTACGTGAACTTTCTGTAACTTCTTTTGGATTCACTTTGTAAAATGGTTTAAAACAGTTTTCATGTAGATTTTTAGGTCTTGCGCGTTACGACTGCTGACATGCGGTTAACTTCGATCACTTTTGATATTTTATAGTCATTTTCGAAGATGCTGTATCCACATGCGAGGTGCATCTCTAACATCAAAAATACCCGAACGGAATCGATGAAACAAAAATTGTACGTAACTGGTTGTTACAGTCTTACATAGGACGATAAACACCTTTCACAATTTTAGCCACCCGGATATCTTTTTCGCCGTTACAAGAGAAAAACTAAAATGTATCGAATTTTCTGTTTGTTGTCTTCCATTTTTAAAACCTTGTACTCATAACTGAATGAATCAAACAAAAAACCGCTAGAGGATATTTTAGTGTGAAATGTCACCTTTCCAACGAGCATAAATCTGAAATTGTTTGATAGATACCTCACGAGATATCGATCACTACAGACGTCTACCGAGAATATAATGGATTACTTTTTCCCCAAACTAATATTATTGTGGTTTGAAATTCTGTTGTAAATGAGTTTGCGTATTTCGGATCTCATATAAATAAAATTAACAGTATACGTTCAAACAACAACAACTATTAACACTTGGAAATTCGTCATGGCGTGTTGACAATGGCGAGTATTGTTTAAAATCTCAATAATCTGTGAAACATTTTTGCTATAAAATTTATCTTTCTTACTGAATTACTCTTTCTTGAATTTACTTTCTTATTAAGTTTATATTTAGAATTTTAAAATATAATTTGTGGAAAAGGTATTTCATGAAAAGACTCGGGTAATAAACATTCGTTTGATAATTTCATTTGCTATATTATAACATAAAAATCAATCTTTCACCATCTATTTATTAATATTATAAACATTGATATAGCTTATGTCCAGAATTATAGACTTATATTCAAATGAATAAGCAAAATAGGCATTCATTATATATTTCCAAATTTATCTTGACTATACACCGAGGACTTAAAAAAAATATAATTTCTTTTCTATGGTAAACAGTATTCAAATTTCACATCTGAGTAAAAATTTTTAAGCAAGTCTTAATAAAAATATCTTGATTTTAAGATATTTTTATTTTTATTTAGAATATGTTTCCATGTATAAGTATGAGAAGAAGTTCAAGAAAACAAAGTTTAAAAGAATAAAATTCATTTAGTATAAGGAGGAAAATAAACAGTTCAGACTTAATACAGATATTTATACAAATTGTGAAATCAAAGCAACGTTTAAATTAGAAATTAACTTCTATTATTACATTTATAACCCAAATCATTTAATAATTTATAAATTAAACTTTTCCTAAATATTTTAATTTTCAAAAATTTTTGCTATTAAAATACTTAAGACTTTTAAAAGATCAATTGTAAATATGATTATAAACAAAAACACTTTTTACTTTCATATTCAATTGTTATGATGAATAATTTGCTTGTAATTTAAAAAAGATAATTTTCTTTATTAAAGTATAAATTAACTACTCAAATGCTGAAGAATTTGAGCAATAATTTAAAAACTCTTTCCTTGATAAGCTTATTATTACTCATATTTTATGAGCAGAGGTTTTACAGCGTAAATGCTTGAAACAGAATACTTTTCTAATCCCCAAAATAAAAAAAATATATTTTTCAACTATTTCAAGGTTTGCAGATCCACGAATAAAAATATATTTCTTAGTTCAAAATACATTTATGGTAGTATAAAAATATATTATCTCTCTCTAAAACCAATATATTTTTACACCAAAAGAAATTGTTGATTCATATCTAACAGGAAAAATAAATTTTAATGCACAACTTTTGAACAATTTTTATTATAAGATAAAATATTTATAATTTTCAAGCTAAACTTTTTTCAGTAAAATATTCACTTATTAAAAGATAAAAATATTTTAGTTAATTAATTTTGAAAAATTAATTTTTATGTTTTCATGTGAGTTGCAAAAGTTTTTATTTTATTTTAAAGTTCATTTCAGATATTTATTGGAAAATTAAAATAAGATTAACCAAAATTTTATGTATTACACATAAAATGGTATTTCCAATGTTTTATAACATCACTTGCGTGCTTTAAATGTGCGTATACGTACTTTATTATGTTTTTTTTTTATATTTTTTTAAATAAAGTAATGTAATTGGTTTATTAAATATGATCTCATTGATGAGAGGAATCAATTTTGAAATCATTAAACTCTTAGATTTAGATTTAAAAACACAATCGTCTCTCTATTTTCCACAAATATTATTAACTCTATTTATTTATTTCTAAACTATGATGTATAAAAATTTTATTTCCTCCTGAAACCTGTTTCAATGAATACGTATGTAAAAACTTTCCGAATGTAGTGATTTTAAATGCATGCAATTGTCAAATATTGGGACATATTCCATGTAAGAGAATAAACTCAAATTATACTCAAAATAATCATTTTTAATATTAAATTGTGATTATATTTATTAAAAACAATAATATTGTGTGCATGTTATGCTAAAATAATATGATAAACGCCTCATTATTACCTGATTTATGTGGTTGTTACTTATGACACTTGGCGAAGCCATGCCTACCCGTCAGGGACAGGGAGAATGAAGTCAGAAACAGCGTCTTCCCTTTATGAATAGAGTACTCTCTTACGAAGCTGGAACTGAGACTTTGGCTCATAGATGGCAGCACCATCGGGGTTTTCCAATTTAGAGATTAAAGCCAGATAATACCCATATATTGACTCCTAACACTCTAAGCGTTATTAATCTGGAATGACAACATGGAGGACATTGCGACCCGACATATTTTACGTGCCCCAGTCGCCATTAGAGAACACGACGGATATTCTGCTAAGCCGGGATTCGAACTCTCTACCATCTAGTAAAGAGAACGACGCTCTAACCAACCAGACCACCTCAGCCTTTATCTGGTTTTTTTTTATCAATACAACAACTAAAATTTAGTTGGAATGATTTGATGCAAAATTTGAAATAAAGATAACCTATTCTTCTTTGTTGAGAAATATTTTGAATTCAAGTAAGCCAACAATTCAACAATTGGTTTATATGTAAAAATAAAAAAGTAAAATTTGAAAATGATGCTCAATGTTTATGCATACCGAGTTATCTATATCACGTATCCCCATGGTTCTTAAAGGTTGTTTGTCAGACTTACGGATTCTAATTGTTATGAAAAAAGCCTATATCTGTACCCTTAACAACCAACAGGCTCTTTAATCTTATAACAATGTGCCATTTAATGATAATTAAATTTACTTATCTAATGCAAAAATTTCTTCTATTTTATAACAGGATCTTCTCCGAATGTAAGCAGAATTTTTATAGAGTGTGTCAATATGGGATGGTGCGCAGATTATGTTATATATATTTATGTATCTGTGTTTATATATAAACAATAACTCGTAATCATCTTAATACGTATAAATTATCCTGTTGTTTACATTGTTAAACACAAGGAATCATTGATTTGCTTCTTGTCACATTTTGTTGGAGATTAACAGCATTAGATGAAGAATATTTTGCACAAAAAAATTCTGTAAATATTTCAAATTAGCTTTATCTGAAATGCTATCGAATATGTATGTTGACGAATATGGAAATATTATTCAGATATTTCTGACCAATACTACCATACATAAATGCGCAATTATGATTACAAAGAAATAACAAACTGAAACATATATTGCCCTGTTTTTTAAAAAGACTTTTTATATGATGGCATTCGTCATGTAAATTTAGATGAGATGTCTTCAAGGAAATTTGAATTTTAAAACCTCAAGATTAAAAAAATAAAAGTGCATATCATGCTTGTAGATAGAAAATCTAACATCTGTTTCAATAAATTGCAAATCATGTTTGAGTTATAAGGGAATGGAGACTATTAAATTTCTTTTTTACTTTGAAACTATTGGCCACCTAGTTTTCTGCAGAAAATTTCCTGTTTCTCTCAGTTCTTACAAAACATTCTCCAAAGTTATAAGAAATGAAGGTAAGACTAAGTTATCTTATGTTTAATAATATTTTAAAAAATGTTAATTTATAAATAAATATTATTATTAAGTTTTTTTTTATTTCAATGTTTAATTTAAATTTTTTTACTTTTAGACTTAATTTTTTGCATTAAGAATATGAGTACTATTATAAATATATTCATTGTTTACAATTTTATTTACATATACCTTAAAATTATAAAACCTTGAAAATATTGTGTATGTGTGTTAAAGTTAAATACTTATTTTATCCATTTTTATAAATGAATATATATTTCATAAAATAAAAAAAAGAATAAACAGGATTATAATTGGATAATTCAGGGATTATTAATATTCAATATTTAGCAATCACACTATTTCATGTTTCTTACGAATGATATTTTTTTTTCTAGCAAATAAGCAAATTTGGAAATATTAATAAACTAATTTTGTATGTGTTTGGGTGTTAAAATACTATTGTTAAATTGATCCATATGTTAAAATGCACATATTAAAGAGAAGAACTGTAGGAAAGATTAAAGAAATATGAAATAAGATCTTTTGTTTTTTCTAAGGAAATAATAAGTTCAAGTATGGTAAAAATGAAGAACTATAAGAAATCAATTTTGATGTAATATGTTTACAGCAATAATAATTCTTATTTATAATGTCATTAGTTTAAATTTACCATACACGTGTAACTTATGCTGTTGTTATTGATGACAATTGAGGAAGTTCCCAT
Organism: Latrodectus geometricus; assembly: GCA_026290005.1. Classification (NCBI taxonomy): domain Eukaryota; kingdom Metazoa; phylum Arthropoda; class Arachnida; order Araneae; family Theridiidae; genus Latrodectus; species Latrodectus geometricus. The sequence goes on from JAPDSC010149096.1 coordinate 49,213, forward strand.
CCATCCGGGATTGAGAGTTTGAAGTTAGATATAGCGTCTTCCGTTTTTGAACAGAGACAATACGAGGGTGGAAGTACGACTTTTGGCTCATAGATGGCAGTATCATCTAGGTCTTCCAATTTAGAGTACTTACGTATTAACATATGAGAAACCTATGTTGGAAGACCTAGCGGCATCTTTTTAGGCCAATTGGATTTCAAAGAAATTTCCTTACAGTTAGAAAATTTATTTTTCTAATCATAAGTAAACTTATTATAATTAGTAAAAGAAATTTTCTAACAATAGATTAAGCTTTAATTCTACTTAAGTATTGGTGCGGAATTAGCTGAGTTGATGCTAATATGTAAGTGACCCAATTTAAAGATAGGAAGCCAGTGAAGATCCAAGGCCTGTCTCCCAACACTCCCAGATTAATTATTATAATGTTATTAAATATTAATTTGAAATGGAAACATGGAAGACATTGTGACCACAACATATTTTGGCATACAGACATATTTTTACCAAGTCGCCATTAATGAGCATCATGGTCTTTTGTCCGCCGGGAATCGAACCTACAACCTGCCATATTGCGAGACTGATGCCTTAACCAAATTGGCTATCGCGTCTGAAATTGTAACTTCTAGAAGATCTCAACACATCAACACAAAAATAAAGAAAACAAGCTCCAATGCTTAAATACAGTGATTAACTAATTAATATTACATTGAAAATTTAACTTTGTCGAATGAAACATGAACGATGTGTGAGTGTTTAAAAAATGTAATTTTCTTTCATTACGACAATGTAATTTTACAACACAGTATATAAGAATCTCATTTTAGAAATGATAATTAAATTTTCCCTTTTTCTGTTGTTGAGAAAAATCCTGACTGTTAACATCAACAACTGTTAAAATGCTTAGCTCTGAAAGCACATTTGGATACGTAAGCATTTCATGTCCAATCAAAATCATGGAATCTTTTTCTATTTCAAGAATACTATTTTTTTTCCAAATATATTCTTTCGTATCTCTAATTAGTGCGGAGCATACAATTCTACATAGTGGCCTAACCACTACAAACATTCATCTTAGAGGTGAGAAACGAATGCATGAATTGTTTAACCAAAGAACGGAATATTAATTATTTGGTACCAGCTATTCACCTCTTTGTCTACCTGAAATAGCATGCTCAATTTTCTTCGTTTCAACTTGTAGAATGGTTGTGATTAGAAATATAATTGTTCTACTTTATTTCTGCTATGATATTGTTTCTTCATTGAAAACTAGAGATAAAAGAAATTATACTGTAAATTATTAGCTTGTGTACCAGTTGTCTTATATCAAATCTTTTTTTTTTTTCTTTTTCTAAGATTTCTATAACTGATGCTATCCATCGTCCAGTTTGTTTGACTTAAATATACCTTCAACCTATTGATAAAAATTAATCTCTAAATTGCTTCAATTAAAAGATTTTGAATCATTAATCATTTACTACTGATTACAACACTAAGTCATATATTATTGTTTCATCTACTATTGATTACAACACCAAATCATCTACAGTTATTTCATCTACGATTGATTACAATGCCAAATCATCTACCATTTTTCCATCTCCTACTGATTACAACACCAAATCATCTACAGCTGTGTCATCTCCTATTGATTACAACACCAAATTATGCACTATTAATTCAGTTCTATTGTGCCAAATGAAAGACACGTGACCATTGCAAAAGCTTCCCCTTTTAAAAAAAACAATCCATTAGAATTTTTTTTTAAATCTTTAAAGGGAATATTTTTAGTCCATAATAACATTTATAAATGCATTTGCAAAAAAATAATGGAATAATCTATTTTAATATCTCACATTCAGCTTTCGAAATTATTGTATTCATCTATTTTTTAGAACAGTACTGATGACTAGTTTTATTTCTTTTTGCATATGGCATATTGTTTAAAACATTTTGTGTTTATGACGTAAATCCTTTCTATTCATCAAACCAGAAATATTTAAAATGGGGTAATTACTTAATTTACATGTCATGATCCAAATCCCTATGTCAAGATGAGCTTCTCTTTTCCCTTAATATTATTTAATCGTTTATAAGTAATGTTTCATGTATCTAGGCAGTGAGTATTAACAGAATAAAGATATAAAATATGTAAGCAAATCAAGTAAGCATTTTTGTTGATTGAGATGAAAACTTTAAAATCCATAATGTACATCCTAGTCACAAATATTTTTATATATTGTTTCAGTTTTATTGTGCCAAATGAAAGACACGTGACCATTGCAAATGATCCTCTAATTAAGAAAACAGTCCATTAAAATAAAAAAAATTTAATCCTTAATTGGTATATTTTTAGAACAAAATATTTTATATTTATTAAATGTATTTCCAAAATTTTTTTTTATTTTTTTAGAACACTACTGCTGACTAATTTTATTTCTCTTTCCATATGGCACATCGTTTACAAATCTGTGTGTTTATGTCGCAAATCATTTCTATTCATCAATCAAAAAATACTGAAAATGGGAAAATTACTTAATTTACATATCATGAGCCAAATCCCTATGTCAAGATGAGCTTTCTACCCTTTATTTTATTTTATAAATTATTTAACTCAATTCATATGAACTTTGTTATAGCTGCTTATAGGTAATGTTTTATGTACCTAGGCTACGGATATTAATATAATAAAGATATTGTTTGTTGTGTCCGATCCTTCAGGATCTAGCGGCAGCTAGATCAGATCCATGAGAACTTTATTCCTAGCAAAGTCCAGCAGCAGAAGTGAACTCGCATGGACATCTTCCAGAGCTAACCTCAAACAATCGAAGATACGTTCAGGGGAAGCCGGTAATAGGTGACACTTGCAACAAGTCTGGAAAACCTTTCGGCCAGATTCATAGGTCATGCATTTCAAATGTGCACAGAATAATCTGGATACAGTCATTTGATCAATTCTGTCTCCGTCAAATTCCAAAGGCGCCCCCCCCCCGTGGGCTTTTCTTCTAATCCCGAGATGGTCGGGAGAGGCCATGCACACTTGCTTGTCCTTTATATTCATTAAAGAGTAAATCTTTCGATATAATAAAGATATAAAATGTCTAAGCATTTGAATTGAAACATTTTTGAAAGGAATGAGATAGAAACTTTAAAATGTATAATATACATCCTAGTTAAAAAAAAACTTTTATTTAACCAATTTAAAAATCTAAGTTGGGCCACTGTAACCTGGTTGGTTAGAGTGTCTTTCTCACTGTCATACAGAGGTGAATCCGAATCCTGGTTATCCGAATATCCGTCGTGTTCCTTAATGGCGACTGGGGTATGTAAAATATGTCGTGGTTGCAATGTCCTCCATGTTCCCATTCCATATTAATACCTCTGGGAGTGCTTGGATCCAGGCCATGTGACTTTTCTGGTTTCATATCTCTAAATTGAAAGATCCAGATGGTGCTGCTATCTAAGAGACAAAGTCGTACTCCCACCCTCATAGGAGGTGTTCTGTTCAAAACCATATTACGTTCTTTCTGACTGTATTCGCCCAGTCCCTGTCGTGCGGGCTTGGCTTCGCCAAGTGTCCTATGTAACAACAAAAATTTAAGTACAAACTTCTTTATATTTAGAGCGAAACAAATAAATTAAATATTTATTTATCAAAGTAAAATGAAATTTATTTTAAATTTAGGCAAGCTTCTATAAATAAAAAATCAATTTTTATAATTTGTCTTCTTTATTTACATTAACTCCAAATGACAGTCACTAAAAATGCAATATCAGATGTGTAAAATTATACACAGAGACTATTTCATCTTACTTATATTAGTTGTTAATTTTAATTTATTCTTTGGTGAAAATGCCTTATTATAATTTTGTGGAAATTTGTCAAAGTACATAAAATTGTGAAAATTATTTGACTTAAATTATTAGCAGATTTCAAATATTAATTTTTTAAATCATGTTCTTAACTATAATTTTTTTCGAACGTTTTACAATTTTAACAAGATTTGGGTTGCTTACAATATATTTGCTAAAGTCAATTGGGCAAAAATTCGTAAACATTTTCGCACTCTTAAATTTTCATAACATGCAATGTGGACTGTCAAGACAAGAGAGTTTCAATGAATTTAATTATTTATACAGCGATAAATCACCATCTTACAGCACTATAAAATTTTTACTGATATAAAAAATTCAACAGAAGTCAACGTTCATTCAAGAATACAATCCATGAAATTCGTCCAAAATCGAATCATATTCGAAAAATATTGATGATGTTCTTGAAATGATAAAGCATGAGTTACATGTAACATCATGAGATTGAAGCATTTTCAAGTTGTATCAGTGAGACTTTGAAGGAGTATGAAATTAGAATGACAAGCATCAAGGAGATTTTAGATGAATATTTATCCGTAAAAATTATTTATTCATATTGGATCCCGCATATTTTGACAAATACTTAGAAACCTTTTGTTAATGTATACAAAAGAAATGTTGAAAAGTGCGATCAAGTTGCATCAAATGCTGTATATGAAATCTACACATGAGATGAATTCTGTATCTATGGATATGAGCACAAAACAAAACAGAAATGGTCTGTATGGGTGTTCCAAGAGGAGTTAAATCCATCAAAAGTTTCTCAGAGGAAGGAACTCATTAAAATCAACAGTTACCTGCTTATTCAGCATTACCATTCATTTGGCGATAGTAAAGTTACAAGAAAAATGACAGACAATTCTGAATGATGTATGACTGTTTGTTTTGTCAGAAGTCGTTGGAAAGTTTTGAATCAAGCGGAAGAAGAAGCCTGTTCTTCATCAAGACACACATTGGCTTAAACGAGGGAATTTTTGTTTGGACAAAAGAATCTAATTGATCAATCATGCATAGTACAATTCTAATTAAGCACCCAATAACATTTTTATTACCCTACATTAAAACTAAATTATTTAATTAACGATATTCGATACCCAAAAGGAAAACGGTTAACTCATTTGGATTCAGGTTTTCCAGATTACCAAATCGCAATGGGAAAATGCATTGAAAAGTAATTCATATGCTTGCAAAGGTGAAAATTTTGAAAGAATATATAAGATCAAGCCGCCGACTTTGTCTAGTTGTCAGCGTGCCTGACTATGGATTGGGAGGTCATGGGATCGAATCCAGGTTCAGCCATGGATGTACTATCTGTCTTAGTCTTTTCCTTGTATATATGGGTTGTGAATGTTTGCCTACCCTATAAACGAATACCTATGGGATGTGTGTACTGAGGAAATCGGACTCCACACCAAATTACGGCTCAGTTGGAAAAGTGGAGCTGAGCACTCCATTTTGCCAGCCTAGCTAGTTCAAGACAACAACAACAATGCATAGATAATAATTTAAAATACAATTAAACAATTTATATAAATACTTATCTTTATTAAAAAAAATATAAATGAGAATCCTTTTAGCATGTTATTCGACCTGAAATATCTTTAATTTCATTGTATCCACATTTGCATTGTAAGAAACAGATGTGAAGGACTGTTTTTTACTGCTCAGTAAGAAAATATATGATATCAGTTAATATGTATTTGAACACATTCATTATATATTCACAGAGTGATTCTCTCCGTGGTCAAATAAGCAGATATTGCTTTACAGTAGATGGATTTTAGGAATGTTTATTTGAAATTTTTCCTGGTTTTCTCCTTTGTGCCACTCAACTCAATTTAAGTATGGCTAAAATACTGTGTAAAAGTATTTTATTTCTCTTGAAATATCCCTTAAATTTAGATTATCGACAATACTCTGTGATATTAGTGGCACACATTATCGATAAAATATTATTGATATTTGGCAGGAATGATAATAAGTAGTAAAAGAAAACATAAATCATTTGATCTTTTATTGTTACAAAATAATAGAACAGAAATTTTATGATCAGAATAAATATATTCTTTATAAATCTTTGAAATCAGAAAATTATTTATTTGTAAAATCATTTTATTATTAACATATTTGTTCATGTAATTTAATAATATTTTTCTATCATAAAAATTGAAAACAATTAAATAATGATGCTTAAAACGTTAATCAAAAGAGTTACCAAATAACATTCTTTATATCTAAGAAATAACATATTTATATTTATTGTTAATAATATTTTCTCAAATTTTTATTTAATCATAAATTTAGCATTCATGGGAACAATTTGTTTATAAAGAGTTTTCATTTTATAGGCAGTTGTGATTGACAATAAAAAAGGAATTTCAGACCACAAAATAGATAAAATTTTTAATGCATTTAAAAGTATTATTTAATAAATTACAATTTACGATCAGCCTAGAATATCACACTTTAATTATCTATAACTTCACTTTTTCCTTATAAACCTTAAATCTAAAAGAAGATTAGAAAATCGCACAAATTTTAACCTTATTTCATAACAAACGAATTAAAAATATAAATTATAATAAATCTAACAACAATTAATCAATTTTAATTTTCTTGAAAAATACACTACTGGCCATTAAAATTGCTACACCAAGAAGGCGACATGCTACAGACGTGAAATTTATACGAAAGGAAGAAGGTGCTGTGATATGCAAATGATTAGCTTTTCAGCGCATTCAGACAAAGCAGACGCAAGTAGCGACACCTACATTGTTTTTAAATGAGGAAATTGTTCAGCCGGTTCCTCATACACAAATTGCATTTGAACGTTGCTGCCTGGTGAAAAGTGGTTGTGATGCCTCGTATAAGAAGGAGAAATGCTTACCAGCACGTTTTTGACTTCGATAAAGGTCGAATTGTAGCGTACCGGGATTGCGGTTTATCTTATCGAAGTATTGCTGCTCGCGTTGGTTGAGATCCAATGACTGTTAGCAGAATATAGAATCGATGGATTCAGGACGGTAATACTGAACACCATGCGGGATCTCAACGGCCACCTATCACAAGCAGCCGAGAAGACAGGATAATATGTTATCCGCATGGCCGTAATGGATCGTGCAACCACGTCACGAGCCATGAGTGAAGAAACAGGATCGTTTGGAAGACAACAAGTGTCTACACGAACAGTTCGACGACGTTTGCAGCAGCATGGACTCTCAGCTCGGAGACCATGGCTGTGACTTCCCTTGACGCTGCGTCATAGACAAGAGCGCCTTCAATGGTGTGATTAACGACGAACCTGGGTGTACGAATGGCGAGACTTCATCTTTTCAGATGAATCCAGGTACTGTGAATCAGGAATTCTGTATACAGCATCATGATGGTCGCATCCATGTTTGGCGGCATCGTAGTGAACGCACACTGGCAGCGTGCATTCGTCATCGTCATTCTGGCCCATCACCTGGCGTAATGGTGCTTTGACGGTGCTTTGAACAGTGCATGATACATTTCTGGTGTGTTACGACCCGTGGCTCTACCCTTTATTAGAGCCCTGCGTAACCCTACGTTTCAGCAGGATAATGCCCGACCGCATGTTGCCGGTATTGTACGGACCTTCCTTGATACGGAACATGTTCGGCTGTTGCCCTGGCCAGCACGTTATCCAGATCTTTCACCAATAGAAAACGTCTGGTCAATGGTTGCCGAGCGACTGGCTCGTCACCAAACGCCAGTCACTACGGTTGATGAACTGTGGCATCGTGTTGAAGCTGCATGGGCATCTGTACCTGTACATGCAATCCAATCTCTGTTTGACTCAATGCCCAAGCGTATAACTGCTGTTATTACTGCCAGAGGTGGTTGTTCTGGGTACTGATTTCTCAGGATCTGTCCAGCCAAATATTTTGAAAATTTAATCACTTGTTATTTCTAGTATAATATATTTGTCCAATAAATATCATTTTGTTATCTGCATTTATTCCTGGTGTAGCAATTTTAATGGCCAGTAGTGTAGTTTGATTATATGGATATTTTTTAATTCATATTTATTTTTTCAACTTAGGTTAAATTCACCATCCTTATATCCTTGTTTATTGTCACGCTGATTGCTGTCTCAAGAGCTACAAAGCGGAATTGTGGCTCGACTGATGGGAGACTTCTCAAATTCAGAATTTCCGAATGTCCAGATTTTTCTAAACAATGTGAACTGCCTGCTGGTTCCAACTTAACTGTATCCGTCACTTTCAAATCGAGGATAAATTCTGATAATGTGCTTCTTTATCTCGATGCAACGTTTCTTGTTGATTCAATACCACTTATACCTACTTCTATAAATACTTGTAGAGTTGGTTTAGACTGCCCTATTCAAAAAGGTGAAACATATACCTTTAATTATACAATATCTACCACCGAAAGAGTTCCTCACATAGCCTCTATAGTGTTATTTACCTTGAAACGAAAACGATATATAAGGGAAAACATTGTTTGCGTTGCATTTGATGTCCTTTTTGTTGAATAACATTTTCAACGCGTTTAACTGTATATGTTAAGCCTTATTGACTTATTGTAGAATAATAATTTATTTACGTAGTTTCATCAACAATTGAAAAGATAATGTAAAACTAAATAAAAATATTGATTTATTTTACTCATAGTGTTCACAAATTTCAATGAATTTTTGCTGATTTTTTATTGGATGTAAAATTAAATATCTGAACATCTACACCATAAAATTGTAATAATGTTCTTACACACTATAACCTAGAAAAATACACAATCTATTTAAATCGTTAAAAATTAAACATAATTATACATTTATAATTGATGTAATTAAAAAATAATAGATCATTACGACTAAAAGATGGTAAAATAGCAAAAGATAAACTAAAACATGGTATTAATAGCAAATGATAAACTGACACTTGGAATATCTAAATAAAATGAAATTTGTTCAAATTATAATAATCCAAAAAGAGCTTATTTTACATTCAAGTGCTAGAAAAACTGATACTTGTGTGAAACACAAATAACAAAAGTATATAATAATAAAATGTTACGACGTCGTTCACGTTATCGAAAAGTAAACAGAAGATCGTCGGATTCACTATTGGAAGACCTAGATCAGGGTTGGCCAAACGTTTGGCATCCGGGGTCTACTCCACATTTAAAAAATCGAAGGCGGTCTACTAATGACAGAACTAAATTAACGTACATATTTATTTTCGATAACAAGAAAAAATGGTAAATTATGTAATTTTTCTAAAAAAAACTTAATATTTACAAAATAAAAATTTACTGACGAAAATAATCAATGTATTCATATATCAAAAACTGGTCATCCTTTCCACTTTGTTTAATTGAAATTTGGCACTGTATATCTGCGACAAGTTTATCATATTGTGGCTGGTACGAGCTTATTGCAATGCATAAACACAAAATTCAATGTTCATCTGTTAAATGCGATCAATGTTTATTTTTTGTTCATGGTTGAAAAAGCAGATTCGCAAAGATATCTCGATCCAAAGTATGATTATTTTGTAATATCAATTTGTAAATATTTGGAAACGTTTCCTTAGAAATTAATTTCCAAAAATCAGTATCGTTAAATATGATCTGGGTTTAAGAAATAGATCGCATTTTAATTTAATAACTTCTTCCTCGACCGTGACTGATATGATATCTATTAAATGTCCTATTTTTTCAGATACTCCATCAATGTTGACATTTTCATTAAATAGAAATATCATGAAATTGAGTATTTCTTTCAACCTAATTAAGTGAGCTAATCTTTTTTCAAATTCTTCAAACAAAACAAGTAAGTATTAAGCGAAATCTTCGAAGTCTCGGTTTGGATTATGAATGCACTCTTCCTCTATATTTTTGAAGTTTCTCAATTCATGTTTTCTTAATTGAGAAGCATATATTTCTATAGTTTTTTTTAAATGTTTTAATCACGCTCATCATGTCCGTTTTAGGTTTAAATCGTAAACATTTAATCATAAATCTTTAAATCGTAAATCTTTGCACATTTTTTGGGGGGGTTTTAAAGCGTAGATTGCAGTAAATTTTTATTTTAAATAATTTATTGATTTTATGTCATAAGTCATAAATTAAATTGTTAATATCCAAGGTCATTATCGGGATGGTCGCGTGGACTATCTAAAATGTCTTCGCGATCTACCTGTCGACCGCGGTCGACATCTAGGCCACTCATGATCTAGATGCTTCTGCCATCTATGAGCTAAGTTGAACTTCCACCCTCGAGAAAGGGGGATCTGTTCAAGAAAACGGCAGACGCTCATTCTGACTTCATTCATCCAGTCCCAGACGATCGGGCATACATTCGCTAAATGTCATATGTAACAACAGCAACAAATATAATAATAAAAGAATAAATTAGGTTAACATCAACTTAATAAGACAAAGAATATTTGTCAAATGTATAACATGAATTATTAATAAAGTGTCTATTAATAAATATTTGGACAGTGTATTAATAATTCATGTTACACGATATCAGCGGTCCTGAGGTACAACACGGCCTCCAACGGTATATATCGTGAAGGAAACATCATCGATATTTGTGGCATGCAAGATGCCGTGCAGTTCGGAGCTCTCTGATTTCGAGAAAGGGGAATTATAGGGTATCACAAATGTGGCCGATACTTAAGGGACATATCTAGTAATCCGAGGTACCCAAAATCTACAGTGGTCTATCTATCTATCTATGTGATTAAGAAGTGGAAGGTGAGCGGTGATTGTCAGAATGTGTCCTGAGTCGTCAAACCAACGAAACTGGAAGATAAAGACCGACGAGTACTGTCCAGAGAAATTCGGAAGAACTACACCCAAACGATGGTCCTCATTCGCGAGGAGTTTCAACAGGCATCCGTGAGATGAGTATTGTTTCAATGAATACCATTCATAAAAAAACATATCTGCTTCGTTTTCATGGTCATGCTGCTGCCCACATGCCTTTGAACACAAACTCCAACCACGCTGCTCGGTTAATGTGGTGCAAAGCACATCGATGGCAGGGTCTGGCCGATTCGGATGGTAGGGTCTGACTCTGGTGTCTGCCTGGAGAACGTCTCCTGACAGAATGCATTGTGCTTACAGTCAAGATCATCGGAGTTGGAATTATTGTCTGGGGTGTTTCTCCTAATATGGACTATGACCCTTGTTCCCCATTCGCGTTAAGCTCAACCCTGATGCCTACTGTACCATTTTGAATGACAATGTGCTTCATACATTGTGGCAGTTTTACAGCTTGGATCCCTGTTACTTTCAAGACGACAATGCCAGTTATCATTTTTCGAGGTAACCAAAGCTTGATATAGTGCCAATGGAGTTCATCACATGGACTGGCCTGCCCAGAGCCCAGACCTGAACCCTATCGAGAACCTCTGGGACGAGTTGGAATGCCGAATAAAGGGGAGCACTACCCATTCAAAATCGGTGAAGGAACTTATGTGTCTTCTCTATGCCTAGTGGAAGACAATACCACTAGCTGTAATACAAAGACTTGTGGAACGTATGCTCCGGATGGTTGACGCTGTAATTGCCTCTCGTGGAGCCTCTACCAACTATTCATTTTGCATAAAGTTAGTTTTTCTTTTCTATCACAGGTGTCCAAATACTTATTGGAAGACAGTGTAAAATGACAGTTTACAAATGTTAGGTGATTGCGACATTAGAATTTTCCCACGAAACATGAAGAATAGAATCACCGATATAACGATAATATAAAAATTTCAGCACATGCTCATTTCACGTATCGATTATCATGTAAAACATCAAATCTCACATAGTACTGTGACCGAAAGAAACTTTAAGAAAGAGCAAATGAATAGAAATCTGATGCGAAATAGTCTTACATTTTCAAATTTCTTTGATTTCAGAGCTGAGACATCAATAAGTTTCACGGTGTGAAGAACAGTCTCATCGTTGGGGCAACTGGGGATATGTTCTTTCAAAATTGAAAGCTCACATGTGTACCTTTGTTGACACATGACACGATCTCGGATAAGATGTACAGCATAATGTGTATTTTTGATTATTACAAATATCATATCTGAAAAAGTGAAAAATTTCCAAACTTTTAAAATAAAATCTAGACTGTCAGGCACTCATCTAGAAATACAACAAATTTACTTAAGACCTGTTTGTGTACATTCCCTTTATTATAGCAATATTTCTATTTGGTTTAAACTTATAAAGTTAATATGTAGTCAATTTTTTAAGTAATTGCCTTTATTTAAAACAAGTGTTGTACTATAATGGTGGTTAGTATAAAACTTTTCCAGAGTATTTGTTATTCAATCACAACAGAGAAAGTATCTCAGAAATCATTTTCATTTAAGGCTTTTTAATTGCTAAGAAGAGGCCACGGTGGAATTTTTAGTTAGGGCGCTGTTCTCGTTACCAAATGCAGGTGAGTTCGAATCCCGGCTTAGCTGAAGATCCGTCGTGTTCGCTAGGGGTGATTGGGGCGCGTAAAATCTGTCGGGTAGCAATGTCCTTCATATCCACATTCCAAATTAATACCTCTGGGGGTGGTTGGAGCCAGGCTTTGGATCTTCTCTGAATTCAATCTCCAAATTGGAAGATTCAGGTGGTGCTGCCATCTATGAGCCAAAAGTCGTACTTCCACCTTCCTATTATGAGGGTGCTCTATTCAAAAACAGAAGACGCTCTCTTTCTCCAACTTCATTCGCCTAGTCTCTGACGGGAGGGCTAGGCGTTGCCAAGTGTCATCAGAAACAACAACAGCAACTATAATTACTAAAATTCTACTAAATAAGATAAGTCCATGTATTTATTAGTTTCCAATTTCGTTATAAAAGGATTCATCTGAGCGTATGCACATGATTTCTATTATTCAAATTATGAAATTACTCGAATTATCCGATTTTTCATGAATGAGTTACAAATCTTTTGAATTTCCGCTTCATTTAAAAAATACAATACATTTCATAGGGTTTATTATTGAACACTGTGTAACAGCTATAAAATTTTAGTTGCTTCATTCGAAAAATATTACATTAGATATCATAAAGTTCATTGCTAAACAAAATGAACAATGTTGTTCGAAAAAGAACATTTAATATGAATTCAATAGCCAGACTGTAAGAACATTAAACTTATAGTTTCAGAATACACAAATCATATTAGATTCATTACTCAAACCTAAGCATTATGCAAATCTACACCACTTTGTTGTTGTTTTATGATATGTAAGCACCTGTTACTGCATGTAGCGGTGGATTGGTTGGTTAATGTGTCTTTCTCATTATCGGAAGATAGTTATTAACATCCCGACCAAAGAATCATCGTATTTACTAAAGTCGGATGATACATGTTAAATAGGTTGTGGTCGCAATGACTTCCAAGAGAAATGATACATGATGATGTAGCAGGTCAAATATTAGGAGTATTCTGTTTGATCCCTATTTCTAAATTACAAAGACTTCAACTCGTCTATTTCCATAAACTGGTAGCGCTCAACTTACGGCTAGGTATAGGAAAGTATACTGGTGCAACTACAACAATCTGTTGTTGCAAATCGAAAGATTTTTTTTTAATTCAATACTCTTTTTGATAATTTTTCGGTAAAAGATTGGATATACTTTTACCTATGCTGATCTTTTATTAAACGAAGGCATAATATACCCATTAAATAATCAAAACCCTAATTCCTTTCCTTGCTAAATCAAGATGTTTTACCGCAAATTATTATCTAATACTTAATATTTTGCGATTTATACGCATCTCTGAGTATGTCATTTTCATATATCTTCATCAATTTTCAATAGTATGGACAGAGGCTAAAGTGAACATTGCTGTCACAACTCGCCAAGAGCAAAAAGCAGCCAAATGTAGCAAAATTCGGTGATTTTTTTTCTCTTGCCAAGTAAATTCGCCAAAAGCAATTTATTGCCAAATTTAGATTGATGTTGGCGTCATATCTTAATAGAGTCATTTTATCACCAGACGGCGCTTCAACACTTGGCAAAGTTCATTCTATAAATATTAAGTGTAAATTGCTTACATTCTATATTGTGTATATTCGTATATGAATTGTGTAGTTGTGTCTTTTTTTATCTATCAAATTAATACCATTTTTTTTATTTTTAGAATCACAAAAACTAAATAAACTATTTTATATGTATAGTTTTCCAAACGAATAAACAAATCACGTATACGAAATCGTTGACTTCATAAGAAATGAGTCACGAGACTTAAGCAAAATTTATAACTCCAATTTGTTCCATTTGCATTTTTAATTTTAAATTTAATGGAGGAAAATTTTGTTTTAGAAGTTCGAGTTTACTGAATATTTTGTGTTGAAATGGATATAAATTGTATGGAATTAAATTGAATCAATTAAAAACCTGTATTTTTTCGCAGAAAAGTTAGACTGGATGATATGTATGTATTTTCTTTATTACATAATCGTTAAATGGACTAAAAAAATTTTTATATTTTAATAATTTGCCGAATTCTATCTTGTATTAGTTGATTCACCCAATGCTTTTATTAAACAGAAATCTAAATACAATGTATGTTTACAGATTATCAAATTCTTTATTTTAATAATTGTTAAATAAACATTATCAAAAATAATTAAACTAAGTAAATTCAACTATTTATAATTACTTTACATAGCTTTCGGCACTTAATTTCCTGATTTGTGGAATTTTTTTCCCCAGTATTGTGGATAATGAAGCTAAATAAAGTAAGTTAAAGTTTTTTCCTTTTCTTCTGTGTTTAATCCTTTAATTTTTGTTTTGATTCATAATGCGTTTTATTTTGTTCATTAAGTTTGCTTATTTTGTCTTCCTTGCAATTTCATTATATTTGGCTCACCATACCTGTTAGCACTGCAACCTTAGCGAACAGGAATGACGTCACAAAATCGCCAACTACGCCAAGGGGCACCCTAATGTAAGATTTTACTCTAACTATTTCTGGAATTCTTATTTTGCCATTTTGTTCTACCTTGGTGATTTTTTTTCAGTTTGTAGCCAAGGGTGTGGGCTCTCCTAGGAGTTTACCACAATCTTTTCAATGAGAAATTTAATTTGTTTCAATAAAGTATAATACATAATAATGTGATATATCACCTACAGACATAGGATACAAAATTACTTACAATCTAAATATCGTATCGTGTTGGAAATTTAAAAAATGTTGCTTATTTATGAAAATACTGCATATCAAGTCCCAGCTAAATTATCTATAGTTTATCCTTAGTTTTTATTTCCTTTCTTTATTTTAATTGATGAT
>JAPDSC010149097.1:0-21304 GCA_026290005.1 Latrodectus geometricus
CTTTCTCGAAATGTTTAGCTTATCTAAAAAAAGTGTTTCCCCCCCCCCTTCCTTTTTTTTTTACTTATTTTGTAGTAATGGTACTGGTAAACTCAGTGCAGGTCCAAAAATTTGTGTTTCTCCTTTATTATAAGGACAACACGTAGCAGAATTTAAAGACACGAATTGAAAGCAACATACCCTACATGCATTATAGGTGCAATAAAAATCTAATTATGGAAAAGACAACTATTACCTTTAATTATAAAACTTTAATAAAAATTTTTAATTTTAACATTTTTTTATGAATTTTAAATTTGCACTTAATTTTTTAAATCTTACTGCGTTTTGCACTCACATATGCATGCAACAATGTTGACAGATTATTATTGGAATGTTAATCGGTAAACTAACAGTGATATTCTAATTTCCAAAATTAAATAATATCAAGAGAATAACCTTAAAAGAAACTCAAAAGGAATGAAAAAACAATCTTAAATAATATGTCATATTTGACATTGCAATTACGCATTTTTCTAATCAATCGTACGAAAATCCTTTGATAATTTATTACTAAATTTTTTTTATCAATCGTTACTGATACAGAAAGGTTAATATGATATGAGAATACTAAAGGAAACTAATTATATAAATTTCGTTACAAATTAAAATTATTCCTTGACTAAAATTTTTAGATGTGTCTACAATTTCCTAAGATTCATGAAAAAAAAATGTAATTAGTTCTTTCTAACAAGATTAATCCACTATTACTCTCCAATAATATTTAAATTCGTTTTCATTCCATTACTGAAATTCAAATTTAAAGAAAGATTATAATGAAGCACACCAGTTAAGATACATATTCTTTAAATAAGTTACAAGTGATGTAGTCTTTTGAAGCAAAATAAATTTAAAAAGTCAGAACAGTTAAATGTATTATAAATTAATAGTAATAATAAATTTAAGATTTTGTATTGTTAAAATTGCATAACTCTTACGATGCAATCTCTTACAAATAATTAACTGCTAAAAAGATAACCATACATAATTATTTAAAAATATAATTCAGTAAGAATCAGCAAATAAAAAATATTTAAGTTCTTTTTCAGTAAAAAAGAAGTGTTATCAATAAATACTTAAAGTCAGAAGCCTATGAAAAATCACTGAACCTCCAGTTGCTGTGATAAGGTAACAGTTGAATATTCTGTTTAATAATTCATGGCTTGGTTCTGTGGTTAATTCATGTATTCAACGCCAACTTCGAGCGTGGATGTTTCTTGACTTTATGAATCTATTTTAAGCCGTATTTTCCGGTCAAATTAGTTCTCACATCCAAAATTTAATCATAGAGTAATGGTAAACCAAAACAAACTGTTAAATTGTTTTTGGAGTTCTTATTAATATCATAGAATACACGCTGTAATTGTCAAAAAGAAATTTCGATATCACCGAGGCTCGAATCCCAGATGCGGTCCTGTTCTAGTCTAAGCGCTTCATTGGTTTTTCTCCCTTAATATGCAGAATCCATTAATCCTTGTATGCCATATATCATCATCATGAAACAAGGTTATGGAAAATAATGAAAAAATATTTAATGATAAAGATATAACATAGAAAATATTTCTCCGAACTGGGAAATAAAATTAATGGAACTTAATTGTAAAGCAAACTATAATTGAGATAAAAAAAGTTAGCGTTATGATTATTGAAAATAAATTGATAGTAATTTTTAAAAATATGCTCTTTTAATTTAACTATATAACTTTTAAATTCAAACATATATAATATAATATATTTCAAATTATAATATATAGATAGAATACAAAATCCATACTTATTCAGAAGCGTTTACTATCGAAATAAAAAAAACTACAACTGTAACTTTATTAACAATAGTATTTTCCGCTTTACTTGAGAAATAAAATACACCATTACACTCAATGCAAGACAATTAAAGTTACATTTCTATGTAAAAAGTATCTTCAAAGTAATAATTCACTAAATTACATGCTTAAAAATACATAATACTACATTATATAATACTCAAAACTTTAAACTATTGAAATATTAATTTGACACAACTCTTATTTACGTAAATAATATTGCGTGATTCGAAACGTCATGTGATGACTAAATCACTATGTAAGAGGATAACTTTACTGCAGTTTTCTCTAAATGCTTTCCATTGTTAACTTCTCTTTGTTTCATTATATATGACGGTTTATTTTCAGTTAATATATTACTGCAAAAGTAAAATATATTGCTGCATAATTTTATTTATAATTAAAAATATGTTTATATTTTTTATATTTAAAAATATTTATATATTTTTTTGATTTTTACTATTTTTTACAATAATTATCAGTTTAGTGGTTTCCTACAAAGAGAAATAAAAATATAGTTATTAATTAAAATACATAAATCATATAACATTTTTTAAAGTAATATTAGGTTGGGGAAAAAGAAATCCATTATTTTTACGTGAACTTTATGTAACTTCTTTTGGATTCACTTTGTAAAAAGGTTTAAAACAGCTTTCATGTAGATTTTTAGGTCTTGCGCGTTACGACTGCTGACATGCGGTTAACATCGATCATTTTTGATATTTTATAGACATTTTCGACGATGCTGTATCCACATGCGAGGTGCATCTCTAACATCAAAATTACCCGAACGGAATCGACGAAACAAAAATTGTACGTAACTGGTTGTTACAGTCTTATATAGGACGATAAATATATTATATATAATCTTATATAGACCTTTCACAATTTTAGCCACCCGGCTATCTTTTTCGCCGTTACAAGAGAAAAACGAAAATGTATCAAATTTTCTGTTTGTTGTCTTCCATTTTTAAAACCTTGTACTCGTAACTGAATGAATCAAACAAAAAACAGCAAGAGGATATTTTAGTGTAAAATGTCACCTTTCCAACGAGCATAAATCTGGAATTATTTGATAGATACCTCACGAGATATCGATCACTACAGACGTCTACCGAAAAAATAATGGATTATTTTTTCCCCAACCTAATATAAATAATACTACATCTGTCAATGTTAGGTAATGTAAAATCTTTTTTTTAACATCTCCAATACTCTTATTCCACAGATCTCTATTCTTCGAAAATAATTACTGGCGATTTCATTTACAACACGGTTTGTTGCAAGCATTTTACTATAACGTTCTAAGACTTGAAATTGCTTGATTGTATTTTATACCGATTTATTTCGTGACGCGTGCTTTGAAGATACTTTATCAGTTGCGGTATTAATTGAGTATTACTTCTGTCATTCTCTGATCAGTATGGAAAGCGTTAAATGTTGTACGTTCAAATGTATTCCCATTACTAAGAGTTAAAAAAAAAAGAATGAATTGATCATTAAGACCAGCGAACTTCATAGAATTAAAGAAACATCTGTAACGTTTCCTCGGCCGGTTGCTAGATGTTTGCTGAGGCATATATCTGCATAGGTCTGAATAGAATAACTGCTTATTGGAAAACCAGGACTTGACAATTTGAATAATCCTTAAATAAGTGAGAACTCACAGTAGGTATATTGATGTTCTTGGAGATACTACCGTAACCTTCTGTTCAAAGCACATAACTGTTGAAGTACTCATTCTCTTATATGCTACAATTACACAATTCGAAAAATCATTCTCTGAAAGTCCATTACTAATAGATTTTGTTTTCTTATACGACATCACATGCATAATATTACTTTCTTTAAAAATACAATAAGAATATCCAGATTCCAGTAAGTTTAATCTCATGATTCTAATCTGTTTTCAATAATGCTTGCTATATTTGAAAGCATGTGCAACAAAATTTTTTATTTATAATTGAAATGAACTTACATCTCTCCATGGCTAATTCTAATATTAAATTGCATGTCCCTTCAACCATTCTTTGTTTAGTATTGAAATCTGATTACTAGCGTAAAGAATTTCTATTCATTGCATTTACATAATAATTTTTTTTTTTTTTTAATGAAGAGTACAAGTTTGAATTTCTTTCCATGAAAAGTTATTGTTTACACAGTTGAACAAATGCTTAAATTTATAATTTTTTTTTCATTTCACATATTTCAATAATTATTAAAAAAAAAATAAATATTTTGACTTCAGAAAATAAACGAATGAAAAAATCATAATTACCAAAAATTAAAAAGTGTGTCCTTAAGTTAAAACACTACACAAGTTAATTATTGTATGTTTTTAAATCTCAGTTTTTTAAAATTTGGTACGTATTTTAAGTTTTAAATAAGATACATGAGATTTTTTAAACATTCTTTTATAATAACTGAATTTAATTTTGTAACGCTTCAATAAAAACTGCATTAAAAATGAAAACAAGTATATGAAAGTAATATTGATTTCAATATCAAATATAAAATCATATTTTATATATTTCTAACATAAAAACATCTTGCCAGATCTCTAAGAATGTATTAATTAACAAGATCCAAAGACACTTTTAACTTCTTTTCCCTTTGTTTCTACGTTTTTAATATTTTTGTTTTTTGTGTTTTCCTCAAATGATTAGATTTAATTCCTTGCCACGTAGAAAGAGTGATTTGTTATATAATATTTTTTGGTTAACAATAGAAAAAAATAAGAATTTGGAAATCAAATTTACCAAAGTTATTAATGATTAATTTGAAGATTGTTAGTTGTAAATTTTGACTTATACCTAGATATTTTCATAAGTTATAAAGTGAAAATTACAACTCAACAAAAATTTGCAAGAGATATAAAAGCTCACTATGTACGAAAATAAAGACAGCATTTTTTAGAACAAAATATTCTGGCTTCAATACCAGCCATTGTTTAGCAACAGAAGATGGTTGTTGCACTTTTGCCTTCTTTGGAATGATCTAATTTCCCCCCGTTGCGACACATGAATACCCACGAAAATTTTTTCCAGAAAGCAATTTATGAAATGGGTATTCAAATACTTAAAAACAGCCAATAGGCTGTTCAGTACAGTATTAAAGAACCATATTACTTAATTCACTTCAGAGTAAAAGTTTCCAGGTTGTATCTTAGCGACTATTGAACTATTAGAGATGAATGCTGCATTTCTGTCTTTCCAATATCAGTCAGAAAAAAAATTTTTTTTTTTCGAATTTTCCAGATTTCAACAATAAAATATGTGAATAAGACCGACTGTTAATGAAAAGCTCTCCCCAAAAAATCAGTTTTGAATCTTGAAGAAACCAGAGATAAGCTTTCAATTACTAGGTTATTCACAGTGCGATGTCAAGGAAGAAGGTAAGCAAAGTATTTATAAATCTTATTGACTCATTGTTGATATAACAATTATTTCACTTTACTTTTATAAAAATGTTAATTAATCGATTAAACTTTTTAAAAATAAATTTTCTCTTTTATAGTAATAATAAAATGATAATTCGAATAAATTGGATAAATTACATTCACTGAAATCTATGTAAGTATTGTGAATAAAATAAACAGAATTTTAAAATTTCAATTTTTAAACAATTTCAGGTAAAACTAATTATTTCAATATTGAGAACGGAAGACAAATAGAATGCTATTTTAGAACATGAAATCTAGTATAGAATAAACAAAATATTATAAATTTCAAGTTTAAATAAAGGAATCTTCAGAACATTCTTTTTCAGAATATTATGAAAAACGTTCTGAATAAAGCAGAAAAATATTAGAAATTTAATTCCACTACAAAAAATTGTTCTGGCATCTATATATTTAAATTCCTAATTTATGATAAGTAAATTGCCCTTAAATTTTTTAAAAACGAACAATAGAAGGCGCTACTAAACTTTGTCTACAGAATATTCGTAAAATTCATCTTTTTTAATCTTGGAGTCAATGACATTTTAGAAATCGTCAGCGAATTTTATTTATTGTTGGTGTTCCAAAAACATAAGTAATAATTTTAAAAGAGGCCTCATT
Organism: Latrodectus geometricus; assembly: GCA_026290005.1. Taxonomy (NCBI): domain Eukaryota; kingdom Metazoa; phylum Arthropoda; class Arachnida; order Araneae; family Theridiidae; genus Latrodectus; species Latrodectus geometricus. Next base: position 5,923 of record JAPDSC010149097.1, read on the forward strand.
CGACAAGAATGCTTAACCCTTCTTTGCATAGTGGTGGAAATTTCCATCATAACCTATAATGCCCAAAAGTTATATAAAAGAACAAGTTCACTTTAAGTTGATCGTGTTTGGATACCTTTTTAATGTCCATTGCATAAAAAGAAACATAGCTGTCAAAAATAAACAAGTGTCATTATCAGTAAAACGAGCTTAAAGTTGTCTCATTCCGCTGTTTGTTGTAGTTGCAATAAACGTATGATTTCGTTTTATTATATTAGAGTTTCTATTGCTAAAAAATTGAAAATGAGTGGAAGAAAGGTTTGTAACACGTGTTTCTGTTATTTTCCTCTTTTATTTCTATTTAGTACTAAGCTAATGATCTAATTCTGATTGATGATGGAAATTTTTAGCATATTGTTTTTTGCTAAATTTATACTATAAATATATACTAAGATTTTTTTAACCATTTTCCCTTTAATTTTGAACATGAATTATATCAACTGAATTAATTTCACCAATAAAGAAAAAATCCTGCAAAGAAGGGTTAATAACGCTTCGTGAAATATTTAATAAAATATCACCAGAAAGACTCTTTACAATTAATTTACAGAATTTCGTCATCATCGTACGTCCGTGAGTGATGAATTTCGTGAAGGACGATCAAAATTGGGAGTGATTCCAAAGCGATAGCTGAAAAAAATCGTGAGATAGAGAGTATCCTTTGCTTGGCAAATTGCAATTCATTTGATTTTGCAAGAACATTTAGCTGTTAAAAATATTTGTTCCAGAAGACCAAAAATTGACTAATGCAAATTGGTGTAAAGAATTGCTTTTTTTTTTTTTTTAAATAAAAAAGCGCGAATTGGGAACTTAAATTTGTATACAATATCGTTATAGGTGACGAAACTTGGATATATTCGCATAAACCGGAGAAATAAACAATCCGCTGGGTGCTTTTAGATGAACTGAACGCAATGAAATTTTCGTTCACGAAGCTCTTCCTCATTATAGGACATATCGTAACCATTCTTTTAGAGGTAAAAAAATTGTTCATGCTAAGTGGTATACAAATTTGTGTTTGTCAAAAGTCAACAAAATCAGGAAAAACAACAAAATCGCAGCATTCTTCCTCTCGACAACGCCAGCTCCCATACAGCACGTGAAACAGTTGATTATTTGTAAGATAAATATATCGAATTAATGTCTTACTCCCATAATCTCCTGATTTGTCGCCGAACTACTTTGGCTTTGTCCCTTATGTCACAAAAAAAGGGCAGGGATATCTATTTTTATCACCTGAAGCTGTTGATGCCTTCAAAACCATGATTCTGAGATGTTAACTTCAGAATGAAAAACTGTTTCAAAAATTAGTTTGAATAGACAGAAAAAAGTATAAATCAAATACGAATATTTTGTAAATCAATAAAACAGTTTGTTCCCAAAATTTTTTTCTAGAAACTGAAAAGGACCCTCATATGAGTTGTGCTTTAGATATTACACAATATGTATAATCTGTGTACTTTAGATGTTTGATTTCATAGTATCAATATCATTTGATATTATACAACAAAGAATAAACCTGAAAAAAAAAAAAAAATTCTAAGTTTTGATACGAAATAAGTTAAAGTTACGCGTATTTTGGGAATGCAACATGCAGTGAGAATTTGACTATAAAATTTTAAGAGTTGAGAAATTGTGGAGCAAAAATTAAACATAATAAATTAATACTTGAATGATTAGTGGCATATTAAAATTGTAAAAGAAAATTTATCATTATCAATTAAACAAATGAATATATTATTTTACTTCCTTACTAGAATGTTTCTAAACAAATTCGCTCGAAAGTGCATCGCTTAATGAAAAATACAAAAAGAATAACAATAACTAATTGAATCAAAATCAATTATTTTTTGATTCATCAAAGTTTTTAGGGAGAAAATTGTGTTTTTAAAAATACACATAATTAAATGCAATCTTATGAATTTTTTGTATAGATGGCAGCACTATATAACGTGCATATTTAAGAATTCGCTATGAATTTTTACTTCATTAAATTCAAATGGCAATGCTATAAAGTATTAAATAAATTTAGAATACGATCAATAAAATTTTAAATGCTAAAAAACCAAAAAAGAGAAAAATTTTGAACAAACTTAAAAATAGTAGAATTGAAAAACGATTTTCATAAACAAGTCTTGGAATTATAAAAAAAAAGTCTTGTAGAAATTACACATGAATCTCTTACGACTAGTTTCCATATCAGATTTCACCTGTAATATTAATCAAAATTTCCTAAATGTCATTAGATTCAGGTGGGAGAGAAAATCAAACTACCAATTCCTTCTAATAAACGAATCACTTGAAAATTTTTAAAAAAGATAAATGCAATAAAGAAAAACATTTTCAGTCATATCCTTTATAACTGTCGCCAGCATATGGAGCCTATTAAACAAGTTTTCCCTGCCCTAGAAATAAATGGAATATATTTCTCTCTAATAATCTTTAACATTTCATATTTAACTTTTAAATTAGTAAGTACTGAGAAGAAAATTTTGATTAATACATAATTTCGATTCCACTTTTTATGTGTATACAGCAGTTTTATTAAATGTGTTTCTTGAATTTTTCTATCGTTTATAGATGTTACCGTGAAAGACCGAAATCAGAGAATGTCGACATTCACCGGTGAATGTCAACACATACCAAAAACGTTGGTGAAAGACCGTACAATTGATTACATTTCTTGCACTTTCGGACCATCGCCGGTATATGTCGACAATCACAGACAAGCTTTGGTGGAATTTGAAAAGATGATTAAAGAGCTCGAAAAGGAGATAACAGAAGGCAACGTCAACAAAGAGGTGCGGCCTAGAGTATTTAATTTGTTTGTTGTCAGGTTTGTCCCGCGGGTTAAAAATCCTCTACTCACCGTGATTGGTCACTCCTCCTTTCTAAGGGAGGCGATAAGTTACGTCACACATGTGACGTTTTTCACGCCTGAAATATTGAGATGCATTGTGGATGTCGACATTTGCCGGTGTAAGTGAGAATATCTAGCAAATATTTCGGACACACACCAAGCGACTACGTGAATGTCGACATTCTCCAGATTTCGGACTTTCAAGGTAACAAAGACACAAACAGTTGTAACCCGTAACATCTTTCAAATAATTTATACCCTTTATTTCTGTTCTTTACCGAATATTTCCGAAATTTATTATCTTTTGTGTTTCCTTGAATTTGAACTTGCTCCTTAAATATTAGAATTCTGTTAATTTTAAAATTAATTAATATATGAGAGCCAGTAGTGCTATTAATTATAGAATCAAATATTGATTTTAAATAATGTTCCTTATTTTATAGATTGTATGTTCATGAGTGTAAAAATATGAAAGGAAAAAAAAAAACAAGTTATGAATTTAATACCTAATTGAATTACTATAAAAATACAGAAGACTGTTTTGTATAAACACAATGAAATGCATTTTCAGTTATTTTGTTACTAAAAAATATTTCATGACTAATATCTATTTTTTTAGGAAGTCAACTTTTGCCCTAAATATTTTCAATAAATATATTACACTAAACTTTTCATTCAGTTGATTGAAATTATTTTTAATTTTTAAAACATTTCTTTTGATAAACTGATTCACAGAACAAAGCTGTGTATTACTAAATCCCAAATATTGTCATTGTCTCCATTAACTGGAAGCTAATTCATATTCCTAACTTTTCACATTTATTTAATGAATTTTATAGCAACAGGTTTAACACTGGTCAACTAACTATTTATGGTTGTCATATTGTACATAAACATGAGGTATTATATAATGAAACTCAGTTACGAGCACTTTACTTAAGATGAATAAAAAAACTGCTTTTCTCTCATATTAGGTGTACCACTAGTAGCCACAGGAAATTATTTTTAATTAATCAGTCTTTAAAAATACAAAGATGAATAACATTTATTTTCAACTGTTAGTTCCTTCAATTTATAACCAGATTTATATCAAATCAAATTTCTAGGTAGGGCTAACCACTTATATTACTTTGATCTATAAAAAGTAGTTAAATTCAACATACTAGATAATAATTAGTTTTTTACAAATTGTGTTAGTTTTCAATAATAAAATTAATTTTGTGCATTCCAAAATGGAAAAAAAAATAATAATAATTATAAAGTCAAGGAGATCAGTCATTTATTTACATAGGGAAAAAGTAAAAATACTCAACATTAGCCTTACATAATACACAAAATTCTTCTCCTTAAGTACTTTCTTAATAGATTTAAGCATTACCTTTATTTAACTCTAAATATCTATTTCATGCATTACTAAAAAATTTTTCAGTAAACACAATAAAAAGTTAATCCATGAATAAATTTATTAATTTGCACATTTAAGCAACTGATTATATTGGATCAGTTTTTTTAGGGAGAAAGAAAAAAAAATTGGACGAATATAAAGGGATTGATGTAAATATTTAGATTAGAATCTTTAGATTCAAAATGGCATAAGATTTACTTAATTAGGGATGCACAATTTATAACACATTCTTGATACTATTTAAAATAAAAAAATATGAAAGGAACACAACTATTCTTGAAAATAATTAAAGTGGAAAATAATCTGTAAACTATTCTTGTGCACAAAAAATAAAATCAGAAAAGTAAATTTTGATAAAGATTTTTTTTAAAGTTTTATTTAACGAGTTCATAATTTAATCTCTTTGCATAAGCTTTTGTCGAGCCATTTTCTTCTTAGACAACTTCTTTTTAGGGGCTTCCTCTTCTGCTGTTGGTTTAGCAACAACTTGCTCTTTTTCACTCAGAATTACTTCAATATGAGAAGGACTGCTCATATATGCTGCAAGAAAGAAATATAGATTTAGTCTGAAACAGTATGCAATCATATGCAGTTAAGAAATATTTATGACAACATCGAGCAGTAATTTTTAACTGCGCTAATTTTAAAGTGTGTCACCAAATTTTAGAAATGTATATAGTAAAAATTATGTTTTTTGATACTTGAAAAAATTGCTTAAATCCAGAAAAGAACACAATAAAAGAAAACTTATTTCTACAATTTAGTATCATAACTTTTACAATTAAAAACTTTCTATTTTTGATAACTGCCCGTTTATAAAGTAAAATGTTTGCCCCATGTGAAGAAATTTCAAACATTTTTTTTGCATAATAAGTTCACAATATCTATATCTTAGATTTCCAGTATTAACCAACAAATAAATGGAAAAAATATTTAAAATGTTAGATGGAGAAGATGGTACAAGAGTAGCATTGTTGCTTTTACTAACAAATATTAAAGCAATTATCAAAAAACACAAAATTCAAATTTTTCATTAAATGTATTTTTATTACTACACTGTAATTAATTACTTAAAGAGAATCTCCTCAAATTTTGAAATGAACTTTTGTTTTATCTAGAGCAGCTGTATTGGAGAGGTGTTTATTCCAGTGACTGAAGGAACTGATTGGTGACTTTAAACTTATTAACCACATTAAAACAATTTTTATAAGAAAAAGTAGTTATAACTCATTAGGAATGGGATTAAAGGTGGTACGAAACAAAGATCACCTAACCACATAAGAATAAGGCAATCATTAATGCAGATTTAATATTTCAATTTAGAACTTTCTGTTTAATAATAAAACACTATGCATTTGCATAACAAAAGTTGTGCAATTTTGCTATGATTCATGAAATGTTCAAACTAAATTATGTTGAAAACATATTTACTATCTTATTTTCCTGTATTAATTTCAATTTTATAAGGCTAGATTTTTTAATGGGAGCAGCTTAATGAGCTTATGGGGGGGGGGGCTTAATGAGAAGGCAAAACAGTTACATTTCTCTCCAAGTACTTTACCCTTATAAACATTCAAGTGGACAAAAATTGAATTTATGTTTTAATAAGGGAGACGAAAGAGTAATTTATCTAGTAATTATTCTTTCTTTGTAAAATGACTCTGGATAAAGGTTTCTGTAGGAATGGAAAGTCTACTAACAAAAGTTAAAGAAATTTTATTTAGATTTTTTTGAATTGATCAGGCATCTCAACATTGATTTTTTGATATATTTTGGAGCAAGTTACATAAACGTCATAAAATGGTCTGTTTATAGAAATGTATAAAAAACACTTGCATTTTATCTAAACTTAATGTGCACACCCCATTTCCTATCCCTTAAATTGTCCAAATTTTTAACAATCTGTAACAAAATCTTAGAACTTCTGGTACTCAACTTCAGAGCTTTAGGCTTGCAAGCTAAATTTGGAACACCACTTTTGCATATTTATTCTTATCATAAGTCTTAGCTTATTTATCTCCACTTTGTCTAGCCAAATATCATAACATTTTGAGGATACCCAGGACTAATCTTATGATTATGCATTTGAAAAATATCAAGCGATAATTTAGCTCTTCATTTTCCTTATCTCTTCCGTATCCTCAAATATATATCCACCTTTTAAAGCATTTATTTGTATATCATTGTTTTTAATAATTGTGCTTTGTTTAATAGTGCTTTTTTTTATTTAATCTTAATGATTTTTGCAGTTAATCTAAAATTATTTTTGAGGATTTTATACTATTTTCAGCACACATCAGTACTTTTCAATAATTATCAAAATACATTTAAAGCTAGAAATTTAAAATTAAGATATGCAGAAGTTTTAAAGATTTTTCTCATTAGAAAACACAACAGTCATTTTCACATTTTGTTCATGTATTCATTTCAATAGAAATGTTTATTTTGAAAACATAATCTAAAACAAGTGTATATTATATATCAATATTAAATGTATTGATATATAATATACATTTGTTTATATATATATATATATATATATATATATATATATATATATATATATACACACACACACACAAATGATATTTTCATGAATTTTCAATAAGTAGCAGCATCATATGATGTCACGTTTATATTTTTAAGAATACAAATTGAATTAAAATAAAAGGAATGCAACGCAAAGTGAATGAGAAAAGAGCAATCCCAGTTGATTTCCAAGAAAAAGCACATTCAACTGTCTTCAGTTAAAGAACTGAAGATGTCAGAAGAAATATAAGTAAAATGTACATTGCAATGAGAAAGTAAAACAGAGCAAATGTCTGACAAATTTCTAAAAACTCAAAATGGTGACAGTTGTCATAAGATGGACCCCCCCCCCCCTTATCGAGTAGTCCAATTTTTTCCAATTAAGTTTCCTTTCACAGACGAGCAATTGTGGTAGATATCAGCCTTTTGTTTGAGAGTCACAAAATTTTATAGTATCTAGAGGGGAAAATTTAGACAAAAACTGAGTGTGTTGGTTCTTTCTTTCGGAAAGGAAAAAAGCAAATTTGTCTTTATCTCAGCAGAATATTTTCCATATATAGTTTTTCTTTAAAGTCAATAAGCCAATGATAATTAGAGGGCAATTAGATGATCCTGAATTTAATAATTTTCTGGGTTACCACTGAATTATTGATACAGCAACAGCATTTAATTTTACTTGGTTACAAGCAGATACATTTAATAAATATTTAATTTACCACAGGAATTTCAATCAAAATGGACTGCTTTTGATAGATTACAATTTTTCTTCCAATTGGCCAGATTAATGAAGACAATATGCAAGATCATTTGAACAATTGCTTGAAACTCTTGTTTTGTATAGCAGTTATGAATGTAATGCAGTTAGAAAGAGACAAAGTTTTAAAATTTATGGAAAATAATTGCACAGAATACATAATTTTTAAAGTTTACTCTAAAAAAATGAATCCTCCTGAAGAGCAATTGATGTCATTATAAAATTCATTGGAAGTGCAATACTAAAATATTCCTACAAAGTAGAAATAAGAGAGGGTAAAGCTTTAGAATGTATTACATGTAATGCAATCAATCATTTTAAATTTTAGCATACTAAAACTGCATATAGTGGCACACCATATTTTTAAATATATTAGAATATTTTGTACCTATAATTATTTAATTTTAGTGCATTGATATCATACTTGAATTTATGTAATTGATACCTGGGATAGCCCTGAGAATTTTCTACAAAGATCTTACTCAAGTGCTTCCCAATTTTTAACTTTAGATTAATATCAATCAATGAGAGGGACACCCTTCTAAATATTTCAAACTGTGTAAAGCTAATGAACATATCTATTTCTGTCCCAAACATCATTGAAAACAATTAAGCATTCCAATACAGAAAGAAAGGCTTTTACTTACCAAGCATCCAAACCATATATAACCTAAAAATCAAAAGAAATTATAGGCTTGAAGAAAATATAATTTCTTATTTATTTACACCTGTCTATCCATCTATATACACAACTATTTTTTTAAATGAATAATTCCTCAAATTGATATAGTGAAATCTTCAATATGTGACCCCCTCTTTTTTGTAAAGGGGGAAAAAGAAATTTTTTTTTTTATCTCACATTGAAAGCAACTTTTCAAAACAGGAAGATCCTTTATTGGAAATGGGGGAAGGGACCACACAAATTAGAACTGCGAAAAAACTAAAATCAAAAACTTTTTTGAATGATTCCACAAACAACCAAGTATTTATTCGACATGTTGCTAATTCTTATCAAAAATTATAATATATATTAATGCTTTTAATATCACTTTTAGCCAGTGAAGATATTTCTGTATAATTGAACTAAATGTGCTGTAAATAAGTAAAACATGTTCACCTAATTTAAGAGTTTTAGAAAATATGGTATTTGAAAAAATGCACTGGGACATATATCCGTGCACTAGTTTAAAAGCGCATACATTTCGCACCAGTAATTTTTGAATATTATTTGGGACTTATATATCCCTGCAGTATTGAAAGGGTTAATAAAAATTAAAAAAAAAAATCCCAACTATCAATAAATACATTTATATCTGTTATTTGTTGTTAGAATTCTTAATTTCTTTATCTTGTAAAAAGTTATTAATTTTATATGCAGATCTTCAAATACTGATACAATTTAAAAAAACAGAGAAAATAATTTTTTAAATAAATTTCAAACAAGAGAGGAATTTATAATTCTTAATATAATTGAAAAAAAAGTGAAAGGTCAGCCATAACAGAACTTGTGAAATATATATTTAGATTTCTCCATAAACTTAACATTATAGCTCGTTTTAAGTATGACACAGAGAGTCCTTTTAATAAATTGCATTGTAGTTTATTATTTACAGTGAATTAGGTAAGTAAACTACTTTAAAATCTTAGTGTGTCACAACAAACAAGATTGAGAATCTTTGATCAAGAGTTCAACATTAATGAAAGAAACAATTAGAATCAAAACTAAATAACTTTGCATCAGCAGAAGTTTCATGAATATTTCAAGACTATTATACTAAGTCAGATTATATATATTTTTAAATTACTGATAGTCAGATTCTTCAATCAATTTCAAGAGTTAAAGTCTTAAGGGTGCAAGGATAATTTAACCAAATTAAAAATTGCATCAAGTGTCAATTTTTCATAGCTACTAAGGCAGAAAAATAATAGTTATAAAAATATTTTTCAGAGCACACTGCAAATTGAATAATTTAGTAACTTGATAAAAATTTTCAAATAAAACAACTTACTGAAATATATATATATCTTCTGCAAGATTTTATTATTCAGCAAGAAAATTATTTCATAATAAGACTAAAATAAATAACCATACTTAGAGAAATACTGCAATGCCTAAGGATCAAACCTTGGCCCAGTACATTAGGTGCTATCACTATGGCACCATGCTTCTTATCCAGCTTAAATACAATTAAATAAGTATTCTATATTAAAAGTTTTGCTTTTCCCTCTATACTGCAAATTACATAAATACAAATTTCATTTGTCCCTTAATACATTTATGAAGGACTAGGACTAAATTAGAAAAAACAGTTAAATTCATTGGTTGGGTTTTGTGGCAAAAGGTCCAAAAAAGACATGCTGCAAGAAACAGTTAAAATGGATTCCAAGTAACTACACTCATTCATGCATGAGTGATTCAAACTTGTGAACTTTTGAGACGATGATTGGAATAAACCATTAAAAACCAAAATGAGAGAAGTACTAATTCAAATATGAATAAGCAACAGAATTGAATAAATAATAAAGTATCACAAAATATGTTATCAGTAATTACATATTAATATAATTGGCAAATCATTTAACTTGCACAGTCTAAATATATAACATTCAATGATAGTCATTTAACTAATACATACGGTTGATTCGACCATGAGCACGGTAGGTCCTCCTTCTCATTTTAGGAGCTCTATTAACTTGTATATGTTCAATTACAAGCCTGTCTACATCTAAACCTTTATGATCAGCATTACTCTCAGCATTTCTTAGAAGCTGCAGCAAAAATTCAGCACTCTTTTTAGGCCATCTACCTTGGGTGGCAGCAGTCCATTGTTTAACCTAAGAAGGAATTTGTTTCATAATTTAATCAAAAATTATTAAACTAAAACAGAAAAAGTTAAAAAAGATATTTAATTCTAATTAATACCTGAGCCTTTCTTCCAATACCACCATTGAATCTACGAAACGGAACTATCTCTTTCTTACATATTACATTTTTTAAATATCTCTGTGCTCGGCGGAGAGACATTTTTTTTATTGCTTGAGCTGTTTCCCTTGTGTTCTGCAATAAAATTCTAAATTTTAACATTATTAATTATAAATATCAACTATGTATAAAGTTTATATATTTAGGGCATGAAAAGATAAACTCCACACTGGGGTAATTGCTTTTAAAGTAATCATGACTAGCAACATTTTTTTTTTTTTTTTTTTACAAATAAGGCAATTTTAATTTAACAGGTGTGGTTCTTAAAATTTATTGTTCTATTATTATTTTTAATCAGAATTAAGCTGTTCCTTTCAAAATCTGAATTCCAAGATTTCTATAAAATTAAAAAAAAAAACAATAATTATTTTGATCTTCAAAAAAAATTTTTTTTATGTAAAAGTCATAATGAACATAATTTTCACACTGCAAAATTTTTTATTTACATTTGCTTGTTCTCAAGCACTCAACATCAATACATAAATTATTTTTTTAATTACAAATGTTATCTTATAATGAAAATAAAAATGAACTATGTTATTAATTAACATTATAAAAACTTAAGTATGTTTTTTTGGTTTCAGGGGCAGCTGCAATAAGATACACCTGGCTAGTAAACTTTTTGCAACTTGACAGTTATAAGGATTATTGCTTAGTTTTAAGACTCTGGATCATTGCAAACATCCATGTCACAGGATAATTTAAACTGATGAACTGAAGAACAAATCACAAATTATTCCTCTACCTTTATATAACACAAGTTTAATAATTTTTATTTCTGACTTTCTTTTATTTCTAATATTAATGCATAATTTACAAAAACTTGAGTTATTTTAAATACTTAACTTTTCTCAAAACTAGAAAAATCACTTTCATTTCAATTAAAATATGAGACATATAAATATATACAGATATGAAAAACTTACTTTAAAATGAACCCTAAGGTTAGAGCCACGAGCTTTACAAGCTACATTAAAAAAAGAAAGATCAAGATTTAATGTCAGATAAAATATTTTACTTCTACTTCATATTTAAAGAAGATATACACAAAGATACATAATAATTTCAAATAGCACAAGTTTTGGGGTAGGGTGTAAATTGTTATATAAAAGATTAAATAAATAAAAAAAAAAGACTTCCTGTCCAAAGGATTATTTATAAATATACCAGATTGGTTATGAAATGACAGAAACACAGAACTTTGAAATTTCATTACAAATTTGAAAACACATAAAATAGCAAGAGAACCTATTAGTGTAAATTTTTTTAGAAATGGATGAAGTCTCAAAAACAAAATTTTAAATAAGCAGTTATACATTTTAATTAACTATTAATTACTAATAATATTTAGCTTTAATTGGTAACTGAAAATAATAAACACAAAAATTTAGTGAACAATAAAGTTAACATACTTAAACATGGCAAAGAATAACTAATAATTATAAACTTTAGTTGCGTAAAACAGAAATGAGTTATTTTAGTTTTACACATCTATAATGTTATTTTTGTATTTAAAAATCATTAATGATATTTTGGCACTTCCATTTGTACATATGATTTGATACAAAAGTAAATAACACAATATACAATTTTTAATAATAAATATTACAATATTTAAGTTAATAAGGTATTTATAATAGGTGAATCAACATGCATGACGATTGAACAACATTAAAATATATACACATGTAATTAAACTAAAGAATTTATGTTATAAAATAAATATTTAATAAGAGATATAGAAAGTACTACAAATTGTAACTCATAAAAGCAATAATAAAAAATACATTCAAATTTAATACTTACATTTCGTGGCATTATCTGGTTCCATAGAATACCGAGCCATTTTTAGCTATAAAATAAAAACCTTCATAAAAAATCAACACAAACACCATCGTTTAATAAGAGATAAGCTTATAGAATAAATTGAAAATCGCCGAATACAAACATAGGACATACATACATAGGTTTACACATACATATTTTTAAATGGTCAAGTACAACAGTGAATAGCTAATGTAGAAACTGACTTTAACAGAAACATTTTAACAAATAAGATATTAAATTAATTTAAGGTATTAGAAAAAGATACACATGTACAAAATACCTGATAGTAAAATAAAGTATGTTTAACTTAAGCACGGTTATATAGTCAACAAAACTTATATAAGTAATTACTATCACTTTGATTTAATCCAACGAATAATAATTTAGTTTCTATAACACAAAAATACTAAGATTAAGATAGATATTAAAAGAATAGTTCAACTTACAATTTTTAAGGTATCCGACTTATTGACATAAAATAACCGTTGCCACAAAAAGAAATTTAATTTTTCCTTCCAGACAAGTTAAGAAGATAATGTTGCCAAATATAAAAGGACAAATAATTAACTATAAAAAATCTTATTTGAATATGGAAGCTACTACAGAAAACATAAATCGAGAACTATGACCCATATGACATCGCTAATTTCCATAGGCCCAGAGCAGTTCTCAGAATTTCTCCAACAACAAATTAAATAACTGTTTTGCAAACACAATCTTAATGTGGTTGGGACTCCCGTGGATGAATTGTCAAGATTTCTTATTTATATTGATATTGCTTTTGTCATGTAAATTGTCATTTATTTATGCTTCATTTTGTAAAGGTTATAAAACCTATATATATATATATAAAAAAAAAAATTGTATCATGAAACTAGATTTTATATTTATATTTCTTATGTAAGAATTAGATCTGTGATCAATTGTTAACTTAATTTTTGTTTATATTTAATTTCTTCTTATACTACCATGCGGATTCTATTCTGGGAGTACTATCTTGTTTGTACACGATTTTATTAGGTTTACTAGACAAGTTTATTGTCTATATTATGTGTTTTAATTTGTTATAAAAGAGGTCCACGGCCAAAAGCTGCACACCTCAATACCCACTAAGACCAAGTACAGAAAACATAAACTGAAGTGAAGATGCTAACATTATTGTCTGCTACAGTTACGGAATGTTGTTTTTGTTGACTCTTATAATCTGAGGGATCTGTAGTTTGTTGATATAGGAGTTTCTATCATGAGATAAACTTATTAAGAAACTATTGTGTTTCATTATGTAAAATATTGTTAAATTTTAATGTTGTTTGTCGCTTTTAAAATGTGTTATTTTGATTTTATTTTCATTCTTAATATTTTAATTCTTTGCGTTAACTTTGCCGTAGGAAAAAATGTATTATTAATCGTTGGCAAGTATCACTTTAAATTATAACAATTATGTTGTGTTAATACAAAAAAGCATGTGTTAGAAAAGTTTTTAAATATTGAATTCTTCTTAAGTATACCTATAACATTAACTTATGAAAAAATTGTTTTTTATATCTCTAAAATTTTAAAGTTCCAAGTACTTCTCACGTAATTAATAGATCCAAAGATCCTCAAAATTTCACTAAATATCAACAATTTAAATTTTAGTCATAAAATTTTAAAAAAAATCTGTATATTTGAAACAATAATTAACTTTATTTTGAAATTCCTTTTTATTGCACAGTTCTGAAATTAAAGAAAAGAGTTTTCTGGATAACAATTCTCAGTACACTTAATATAATACATATAAATATACAACACATTTATCACTCCCAAAAATAAATCTACTTTTAAATTATCTTCAAAGAAATTTAACGTAATACTTAAATACGAAATGCAGCTTCTGTTAAATAATATTTACTGAAAATCGACAATCAATTTCTCTTACAATCAGCATGTATAGTTTAATTATATGTTCTTACGAAAATCATGCTTATGTTAAAAATATTTATTGTTAAAATCAAAAATAATTTTATTTTAGCTGATGATGGAGGTTTTGAGTCGCAAATTTATGGGAATCCAGTTTGTCGAACACCACATTTAAACAAATTAGCATCAAAATCAACAGTTTTCAAAAATGCCTATACATCAGTGAGCAGCTGCTCTCCAAGTCGCTCAACTATTTTAACTGGCCTTCCACAACACCAAAATGGAATGTATGGTCTTCATCAAGATATTCATAATTTTAATTCTTTCAATGATGTTCAGAGTTTGCCATTATTACTTAAGAAAAAAAATATTTATACAGGTATGTCATTTTTGAAAAAATTTCATAAACTCAAATACACCTTTAAGATATAAATATAATTCTTATTTTCTTATAGAAGCTGCTAATAGTTTTTCATAAAATAAAGCTATTATTACATTATAAGTATATAAAAAAACATCAAATATAAAATATTTGTATTTTGCAGGAATTCAATAATTTTTTAAATACAGCATAATTTTATGATAATTATTTTGCTTAGTTTCTGGATAAGAAGAACTAAAAACAATTAGGACACTATTTTTGTTCTATTAAAAGAAAGATAATAGTTCTTTCAAAGTTTTCTTGATAATTAAATTTTTTAATTTTAAAATTGATTTTTGATATTTAAACTTTAAAAAAATTCATGTTTTGCACATTCATTTATTTTATTATTTCTCTTTAATGAATAACATAGGATATTTTTTATTTATTTATACATGATAAAATTTGCACATACATTTATTATTTCTCTTTAATGAATGACATAGGATATTTTTTATTTATTTATACATGATAAAAATGGTTTGGTAATGTAAATTAAATTTAAATTATAAAGAGTTTTAATTTTTAATACAAATGTTAAATCTGTTTATGCAAAAACAATCTAATACTTGCCCCAACTTGAAGATTGAGTCACTTTAAAAACAATTCAGCTTTAAATGAAGCAAACTTATTTAAATAATTAAAGAATATATATATATATATAT
>JAPDSC010149122.1:0-21580 GCA_026290005.1 Latrodectus geometricus
ATATATATATATATATATATATATATATATATATATATATATATATAAAGATGAATTATGATAATTATTTGTAAAATAAAACATTTTTCCGAAATTTGATTGGAAATAATTAAATATCTTAAACAGACAGCAATATATTAAAACACATACCAGAAGAAATTTAATCATTTTAGCAGGTACGAAATCTATTCTTATATGTAAGCTCAATACATTTTAATCAGTAAAATATTTAGTTTGCCCATACTAATAAAACTTCATATCCATCGGATTACTAGTGAAATAAGCATTTTAGTATTGAAAGCTAATTTGTTTCAATACATTGATAAAGACAAAATTATGTACTAAAGTATAATAAATCGAGTAAAAAATATTTTATTAAAAAATTCAAAACTACTTTAAAAGCAGTTTAACCAAAAAAACGGTGCAAAAATGTATTAATAGTCAACAATATATATAATTCTGAGAAAATGCCTCTCTTTATTCAGAGAAAGAAAAACCTTAACTCCTTAAAGTCGATAAACATAGTAAAGTAGTCGGTAGAAAAATAATTTTACGAGGACGAAACGACTAGACTTCTGCGAAATGACTGCTCTGAAATCTAAGATCAACATGGGACCCAAATAAGCGATTCATTCATAGCTCCGTTATCTTGAGTTTTTCTTCTGCTGAGGAATAATGTTTCTTTACTCTAACATAGTAAAAAGAATTCATTCATGAAGTATGATTTGGTGGAAAATATGGACTTATGTTTTCATCGTAAGACTGAATAGTGACACACTTATGAGTGTTGTTCAGGAGTGCTTTCCATGGATATTTTTATATCTAAAAATAGAAAGGGTTTTGTTTCTCAATATTCAAATGATTACTTTTAACATGAATATTAATTGAAATACAGACGTGACTGTTTGCAATTATTCTGAATTTACTTAATGTCTTGATTGCATTGGAATTTAAGGAAGGATGATAGTGAAATAAGCAATTTAAAATAATGAGTTTCTTTGACAGGGGACGATTTAGCTATCGCTTGTAAAAATAAGCTAATGTTCATTGTGTAAAAATAAGGAAAGATTACATTTGAGAATTATACGAAAATATTATGGGATGTTATTCAACAGCAATATTAATTGGAAAACGTTCTCAAATTATACACATTAATCTTAATTGCTCAGATAATTTATCATTATTTTAATGATATCCGCGTGTTCTTTTAAAGTATCTTAAATAATCTTTGAATTGTATTTATTTCTTGTTTTGTATTTTATAATTACTCAAATTTTTATTTATGAAAAGTAAACTCCTTCAGTTTCAATCTTTAATGCTGGAATTGTAAAATCATGCAAAGTTTAAAATTCCAAATTTGAGTATTGTTTTATTACTATTTTCCCCCTAAATAAAAAATATTATATCGTATTAATCGATATCTTAATAACTATTAATCTAAATATCTAGTTAAATATTGCAATAATATTTAAAACTTTTCTTATTTTTTATAAATTCATTTTTATATTAATTTATAAATATAAATTTTCGAAGTGCCACTCACCGAGCTGGCATCTGAATGTCATTCTGACCTTCAGTTCAACGAGTAATAGGTTGGAAACCCACTCTAAGCTAAGTAATTTGTGATTATGCAGAATCCACAACATTAGGTTCGTATTCAAATAACCTTTATATGAAATAACCATTGGAAGAGACTTAAACTATGTCTCAAAAATTTCGATCGCAAATAGTGGCTAGTTAAGCAAAGAATAAAAAAAAAATTATAAAAAAAGGAAAAAAAGATTATAAATTTTCTAATTTGTTCTCCTTTTTGTTTCGTAAGTGCATTGCTAAAACCTTACAATGATAGAAGGTTGTAAAAAAAAAAAAAAAAAAAGTAAACATCGACTTCTCGATTTTGTATAGGTAATAGGTTAATGAATCAGTGTATTTAGTAAACAATATTTTTATACGTGAACATTATTATCATTGTTATTCGAAACCGTTTTTAATCATAATCCTTTTAAAGCTGTTGCTCGAAAACGCCATTACCGAAGAGCAGAAAATAAAAAAAAAAGGCGCAGCGGAGAAAATGTCTCCATTTTACGTATTCTAATGGAAGGTCATTTTCTGCGTCAAATTTCCAGCTCGAAATGGCGAAATAAAAAAGTGAAACTTTGGTCATCAGAAAAGAGAAGGTGAATCTAAACGAGACACCATATTATTTTATTCTTTTCCAGTTTTTTTCCTTTACGCAATTGCGATAGTATGTCTGCACATCATTTATACTGCTCCTGAATTTTTCCGTTTTGGTTGCTGCACACGGGATCCCCCCCTCTCCCGTTAATGGGAAAGTGAAACGGAAAATGTGGAGAAATTTTTCTTCATCTGTTGATGTGTGTCAAATGTGTACTTGTGAATTTTTTTTTCTTTCTTCGCTTCTATCCAACTGACTGTACCATGCGTTAATTACCACCATATACCAGGAAGGGAACGCGGACCTTGTATTTCGCTTGCAAAAAACTTGAGGTTTTAATCAATATCCTTTTAAAGGGGGATTTTTCGAAAGTATCGATTTCTTTTTTTATTTTATACTTGTTTTTCCATTAAATATTTTGACAGAAATGATTTCTTAAATACATAAATAGTATTTATTTCTTAAAATCATAAAGTAGCGTACAACAAGTATCTTGTAAATAAAAGAAAATATTAGGTTATTTTTATTTTCGATGTATAGTAAGGAAAAACCTAAAGACTTTTAAAAATTATATGATTTAAAATTGAAAGATATAATTTAATAATAGTTTTTGCAGTCAAATAAAGTAATATAATTTTATTTTTTTCCAATAGGTGATGGATTACTAGGTTTGACTTTCTTTAGCTTTTTTACATGATTTAATAATGTTGGCTTAAGTGAATCTGCAGTGTGATATTGCATTTTTTAATTTAATTTTTATGTGTAATTAACTACATTATTTAACTTCCATTATTTGACTATTAAATTTGCTATATTTTTAGCATTTTGAACTTTAATTTATCGATTTTTTAAAATATTTTAGCATTCTTTGATTTAATATACACGCACGCACACATCAACTACTTTGTGAAACTACATAAACTTTTCGAGACTAGCTTTTTCACATAAAGTTTTTCTTATGTTCGAATTTCAAGTATTTTTAGATATTAAAATTAATATTTGTAGTTTTAAACACGCGAATTTAAGAATATATAGTTTTCAAATTACATTTTTAAAACTGCATTGGACTGTACGTACTGATTCACCTAGTGCAGGAAAAATTTAAAGAAATAGGAATTTTTGTTCTGTGGTTATGATATTAATATACCCATTAAAATTTAGAAAAAAAAATTTTACAATAAATTGTGAAATGATTTACAAAATTTTTATTTATACGTTTCATAAAATTATTTACATTATAAATGTTGCCATCACTTGCAAGAGATTGTTAAATTAAAAGAAAATGTTAATGTTAAATTTTTTAAAGTACTAATTTTTAAAGTAGATACATATACATAAATTCCTTTTTAAACGAATTTATACTGTTTTAAAATATCTTATTTTAAAGAATAACTTTTATTTTGAAATTTAATTATTAATCAGCGATAATATTTAACAGTTTAAAGAATTTAGTCTTAAAAAAATCTTGTGTTAAGATAAATATGAATTAGATTTATCAATATTTAAGTTTAATGAAACTCTTAGAAATGATATTAAGGCTAAATTCTTTTTGCCTTTTATGGTTTCCAAAACTTATATTATATTCAAATGCTTGATAGCATTTAAAAAAAAATTCTGCATTTATCCTTCAAGTGGCGCACGTTTTAATTTAAAAAATGCACGGGGAACATTTTAAATATATTTTTTAAAATTTCCAGTGCAATTTATTACACCAGTGTTTCTCTTAGATCGCATTTCAAACACTCCTGTATGTATAAATATACATATAATCTCACAAGAATTTTTTCCTGTACTGGAAGTGTACGTGGAAGAAAGAAACTCCCTGTGGAAGTTATCTATAGCTCACGATTTTGCAAAATGCTTCCATAAATTCAAACTTCTATTTTGTTTTTTTTTTTTTTTCATTCAGAGTTGCATAGGAGCTCCTCCCAATTTTCTAAAACTGAAGAGTGCTGCACCTAGCTGGCAAGCAACCCATATGCACTATCATAAACCTCTCGCAACGCACAAAAGCACCATTTGCTTCCGCGCACCAATAATAGAATAAGAGAACGTGACTTAGCAAGTCTTAAGAGTGTAGTCAGGAAGTTCTGGAACTTTGGAATTTTTTATGGTCCTACATTGGATGTCACATCCCTTACTGAGAACAATGACGATTCTACCACTCGATGCTGTTTTGGGTGGGTGGGTAAGTCGGTAGGTGAACGCACTTTTCTCGCTTTTTTTTAGTTGACATCAAAAATTGACACTAGGATTAAATCTGAAATAGGCAACCTAGTGTGGGTGGGGATATTATATGGCCCTTTATACCGATGAAAAAGGTTATTTCCGAGGATTAGCGTAACTGTTGTAGCACGAGATAAAATATGGCTATTGGTTTGACATAATAAGTCAGTGCGAGCCTCTGGTTTCTTTAAAGTGTTTTATTCAACAGCAACAACAAGACTAGAGAAAAAGATAGAAGTACAGTATTATGAAGAAATGGAATCACATGACCTAACACAGCGCCATCTATAGGAAATGAATGTTAATTAGCTTAAGTGGAAGGAAGAAGATGCAACAGTAACTGTTAATAATGATCATATGAGGCAGTATTGAAAACAGGGTTAATGTATAAAACTATGTAATGTGGTGTATTGTAATTGTGGTGTATTGGTGTAATGTTGTGTATCCAGTTGGACTATACAAATGTATAAAACTATGTAAAGGATATTTTGACTTTGACAAGTTTTGAAACAAAATTTTTTTATGAAGTTTTGGTACAGAGGCGCTATTATGTATCATATATGTAAGTATGAATTCAAATAAGAATCTGATTTTAATATTTATATCGATAACTTCATTCGTAAATGAAAAATGTCAAATATTTATCAAACATGAGGAAATTAATATGAAATAAATGAAGATGGTGTGTCAAGAAAATACTCTCTTGAGTCGATAATACATATTATACATGATTAAATTTAATAGCTGGTAGCTTGAGATTTCACATTTGACATCCACTTTTGCTCGATCATGAATTTTGCTTCAAAATACATTTCAATCATAGATTCTTATCACACATGCAATCATGTCTAAAAGTGATGTAGAATTTCTCTTGAATCAATTAAGTCATTCAACATGCACTCTAATATATTGTTTATAGAAATATATTCAATTATGAAAGAATTATTAAAATTTAATTTCTGATATCTTAATTGTGTCAAATGTAAACATTAAAGGATTTGTAATATAATTGTTTTAATGTTTTTAAAATTTGAGATTAAATCCAAATATATAATATTTATAGTCTACTTTTGTAATTATTGACTTAAAAGCAATTTAGTTTCTTTTTTAATTAGCGGGGGTTAAATTTTAAATAGCTTAGGCATTTTAACTAATGAATCTTAATTATTTCATGAGCTCGTAGTTACTTTTCTTAAGAAAAATAAGATAATAAAACACTAATTCTTCGATAAATTTCAAATGTTGCAATTATTTTCAGGTCATGAATTTATTTTTAGTATAATTAACAAATAAATGGAAATTTTCATACTTCAATAAATAAATAAAAAAAAATTAATATTGATGAAAACTTTTCATTCATAAAAGTTCATTTACGTAATGCATACTATTTTGATATAAGATGAATTATTTAAGTAGGTTTTATTCACATTTTATGAATGGATTTCTTTAGTTAACATTATGGATACATCTAAAATTGCTGTCATTATAAAGATAATTTGATTTTAACAGTCTCAAATGTAACATTTTGAAACTTAAAAATATATTATTCTAATACATACACCTCGCATACCTGAGTTTGTGGTTATGAGCGGCTGCCATTAATCTGATTAAAATTCAGATTTATATAAAAACGCTGCTCTTCAACTCAACTCTTAAATGTTCTTTTTTGTGCAGAAACTTAATTTATTCCATTTTAAGCTCGCCTAAAAATGAATTTGGTTAGTTTAATGATTCTCTGGGGAACATCATGCAGTTTTAAGCAGACATTAAAACATAATTTAATAGCCTCTTACTTTCATCAGCGAAAAACCTTTTTTGAAATTTGTTGAGGAAAAAATTAGAACGTGTTTCTGTTATTTAAATATACGTATGAGAGCTGTAACGAGGTTTGTTATAAAGATTAAATTATTTGAGTACGACTTGTAACTATAATAGTTTATCATAAGCCTCATCATAAGAGTTCAGTAATAAATTTGTGTCGAACATAAAAGGAAGTTCACTTTTATTGATAATAAAATAATAGAGCGTACTATTTTGCGGTGAAGGAGTTATTTTCTGTATTAATGTATCATATTTAGAAATACTTCCATTAAAATTATAATGCAATTATAAATAAAATATTTAATTTTTGACTTCATCCAGAAGGCTTATAATGAAATGTAACGCAATTGTGTAACTTAATATTTTTAAAAATTTATTCAAAATAATTATGGTAATTTTAATGAGTAAAATTTAAAGGCATTTATTAAATTAGGTTTTTAATTAATCCTATAAATTAATAGGATCATGTAGAAGTGCTTTAAATGATGTTTTTTTTAAAGTTTAAAAGTCTTTTAATCAATAATTGTGGTATTGGTGCTTCTATAAATTTATATCTTAGTAGCAATTTTTATAAGTCTACATTAATACTCAGGATATTGTATTTTGACTGTGTGAAGTGGATGGTCTAAATACCAAGACTGTGAGGCACTTTAATACCCAACTCGTAAATTGGCTTCCGGGTGGACTTTTCATAAATGGGCAGTATTCATGGATGATAAGGAATGAATCTCGGAAAACACCCAAGCACCCACCCCGAAAGAGATGTATGCACAGCACAACATCTATCTCTTGTTATTTATTTAGTGGTAGTTTTTATTTAGTTATCCAATCACTAAATAACTGATAACTAGTTTGTTACTCTAGTTATCAGTTATTTAGTGGCTGGGATCGAACCCGATGCTTTTCGATGAGATCTTTTACTACTTTTAAGTCATGGTGAAACCTAACACAAATTATATTTAATAAAATGCTTCATATATAAAGTAAAATTCTAAGCATACCCCATTACCAGTAAATCCTTAATCATTAAATTGTGTGTTAAATTTATTTTTGTTGTTGAAGCAAACACATAGCTATTATAGTCATTAATATTTCAATAATTTTATTCTCTGGATAATTTGATATTAATTTGCGTAATTAGAAAGTTTGATTTTTATATGATTCATACAAATAATCCAATTACATAATTTCATAATGATTAATTACATTTCCATTAAACACTCCGATGACTGAACAATTAACAAGACATTTTTTACCGAAATCCATAATGTGATAAAAGCATTTGTGAAAAATGACATTTAATTTACTTTAGTATTGCTTCCATTGTCCTTTATGCATATCGCCAAACCTGGATGAAAGGACGAGTACGTGATAGGAATTTGCAGCCAAGGTTTGTGCGACAATAAATGGCAGAATGTCTTTTTTTTTCGTCCAAATTACGTCTCCATTGTCTTCCGGCCATAAAAGATCCATTTTACTCATTAGAGGCGGAATTTTTAGTCTAATTTTCTTTTAATGCAAACTGTCGTAGACTTAGAAATTTGCTTGCAAGAGCTATATCTCTGTGCTGCAATTAACGCCCTAATGAGGAGGTGTGTTCCTCTAGGCATTCAAGACCGACATTGAATTGCTCCCTTGCATAAATTGAGAGGGATGGGTTGGTCTTAAAATGTCTACTACTATGAGAGGGAATGTAGTCAATTACTTATGTTTGGTAGCTCTCAAGAATGAAGCAATCATTGGTGGTAATTAACAGTAGGCAAATATATTGCAAGGAATATTTTTTTTCCTTTACACCCGTTGAGTTTTTCACTGTATTTACAAAAACGTGCTAATACTTTGAAAATACTACTGAAATCGAGAGTTGCAAATAACTTTTATAAATTGCAGTCCTATCCTTTAATAAATGTTTTTAATCTCGAAATTTTATTGATTAGCACTAAAGTATTTAGACTTATAGAAACTGGTTATGTAATATAAAATTAGAAACATTTAAGAAATGTTAAATGTATTTTCTTGAAGAAAATATTTCAACAATTTTAAGTATTCATTATAATTATGCACAATTAAGATTATAATAATTTATTTAAACTTTTTTTTAAATTATATGAATGTATAAAGTTTTGCAGTAAAAATTGAAAATTATAGGCAATTTAAAATATATATCAGAATAAAGAAGATTTATACAAATGTAATAAGAGCCTATACATATGGAACATATTTTTTTTCATAGATACCGTTAAAAATAACTTGACTTTTTAAGTTTTTTTAATTACCTGCAATTAAACTGGAATTAGATTATTTGAGATAAATTTTTAATTTCATGATCAAAAATTAATTTTTTTCAAATATCTTCATATTTGTCATACAGTCAACCATATAAACTACAAAAAAAAATTTTAATTTATATTAAAAATGAAATTTAAAAGAAAGATTTAATAAAAAAGTAATTTATATTCTTATATCAGCATTTTCTGGAATTCCATGAAATATATTTAAAATCAGCTTACGTATAAATAATTTCAGAAAATTGAGCTAATGTTACTAAAAGAATGAGTTTTAGAATAGAAACACATATTTTAATCAATATACTTCCTTTAATTTAATCTCTAGCTCTAAAAATTGGTCTAGTTGTATAGCTTTCATTTAAAATATATTTGTTGATAATATTATGTCCCATTTTGCTTTTTTACACAAAAAAAAATTTATCTTTCAAAATATAGAGAATAAATGCTTTGAAAGGAAAATAATTTTGAAGATTAAAATTTATACTATGTCGCAAAACAAAGTGGAAAGCTCAAAAATTTGTTGAATAAAAATTAATCTTGGAAAAAGAATAACAAAAAGTTAACGATAACACTTAAAACTCATTATTTATCAATATTAGCAAATCCACTTTCATAAACTCTTAATTTATTTAAGTTCCATTAATTTTTTTCGAGTTAATCTTTTAATTTATCGATACTAATCCCTTATACAGAAAAGGATTATTGAGGCAAATCTTTTTATTTTTGTTTATCTATTTAAATTAAATACTCGCCAAAATCCAATTAAATATCCCTATAAAAAGGTATTCAATAAGCACTTTAAAACTTCAAGAAAAGCTTAAGCTACCTTGAGAGCTTGATTTTTCTCATGTTAATT
Organism: Latrodectus geometricus; assembly: GCA_026290005.1. NCBI lineage: Eukaryota > Metazoa > Arthropoda > Arachnida > Araneae > Theridiidae > Latrodectus > Latrodectus geometricus. The sequence continues at coordinate 9,368 of JAPDSC010149122.1, forward strand.
GTGTTATCCGTTAATATAGTACTATTAAAGATTATTACTATTTAAGAGGCTTCATTTAATTGGAAAATATTCTTTGTTGAAATAATTCACTATTGAGTAGCTTAATAACAAAGGAATATCGCTTATAAAGGTAAATAATACATCTTATATAAGGAAATGTGAAAAAGTCTTACCTCAGTTATTTTCTATATTGTATTTTTCGTTCGAATTTTATCAGCACTAGTTTATTTAAAAGTTAATTTTAAATGAAGGCTTAATGATTAATTAAGATCGAATTTTTAAATTCTATTTTATCAAAAAATACAATAAAAAATATATAACTGTCCCCAAAGGACTATTTTATTGATTTACTTCGAAATAAGACGTTATTAGCTTTATTATAAGCATTTAAGCAACTTTTTAACTGAAGGAACAAAGGAAATATATCTAATTTAATTTTTTAATGGCATCCAAAATGTTACTGGTTTAAATTTGCGTTTTAACCATAAGTGCGTGATTATTTGAGTGAATATCTTAATCAAAAACTTATTCAATACTTAGGAAGTAATCCAAATCTGCTCAAGTTTACAAATTGCAATTATATTTCGAGCTAAGAAAAAATAAGGTTTTTGCAAATTTAATTTTGTATCAAAGTATTCATGAAATTAATTACTACTTCTGTGTCCCATGTGTTTGTAATGATTCAGAATTCATTGAAAATTAACTTGTGCGTAATTCTTCCCAGTAGTTAAAAAAAAAATTATTTTCTGTGTAATAAACTAAGATGTTATGAACATATCTAATGAAAAATAAATGTTGCAATAGTTCTAACAAACTTCTACATCAGTAAGGATTTCAATAAAATTACACACAGAATAATTGTATACAAGAACACATTATATACGTTTATAATAAAAACTTTCGTAATATTTAACAATATGGGGGGGGGGAATGTAAAAGCGTTTGCTTTCATTAACATTAGATTTCATGTTATACAGTCACAAATACTTTTCGAACATAAAATTATTACTGTCAAAAGAGTTTCTTAATGTAGGTAAATAACAAATTCCAAAAATTTGTTTTGCAGTTCACAAAAGCTTACATTATAGAAGAACTAATTGCTATAACTATTACATTATTGTTATAACTATTACTAACTATATAGCTTACATTATAGAGGAACTTAACTATTTGTGAAAACTTTTCCTGCTGATATTACAAGACAGGTGTTCAAATGCTATGCTACATACAATTTGACGATTAGGCTATCAATTATGTGATGTCAGATTTAATTATCTCGGACTAAATGTGTTCTGTATGGAAGATGTCGCGCATAGATCTAAAAAATTGGACAAACCATGGGAATTAATTTATTAAAATAAATTTCACAAATCTTACATCCGCATATATCTATACATTTAATATGAAATAGCGTTCAAATTAAATTTTATAAAAAATTGTAACATTTGCACGTCTTGGCTTCCTTTCATAAACGACTTTTTTAAAGCACTTCCGTAGTAATTTGAAAAATCTTTTTTTTTTTTTTTTTTTTTTTTGTTTAAACGTTTGTTTACAAAATGTAATCCGTCCAGAAAGTTACACCTGTAAATACTTGAAAGAATTTTATTTTCATTCGGCTCAAATTGTAATTTTCTTTTTATCCTTATCGCCAAAGGTTACGTCCCCTTAAATGTTTCTCCAAATATTTGTCATGTTCCAAAATGAGCGGAAACTACTCACACAAACCACTTTTTGGCGAAAACTAGTGCCTTTTAGAATTCTTAAACTGCAATTTTAACTTTCTACTGCTTCTTTATGCGACGCGAGGGCAAAAAAATAAAAATAAAAAGCACTTTGCTATGTAACTCTGCCGCAATTTTCATCTTGTAACAAGTCGCAAAGAAATGGATGCTTTTTGTCGGATATGAAATCCTTGGCTCTCTTCTGCGTAACCTCCAAACTGTTAAGTGGCTCGTACTACTGTGATATTCTATCGTGTTTCGCTTTCATTTCTGTTTCAAGCACGCGACACGAAGGAAAAGGAAACTGCTGAGAAAAAGAATGGGCGAATGAGAATCGTGATTATTTCTTTCATTTAATACAAGACGCTGGTGGCAAATATTCATTTTTATACCGCCTCAGTTGTCAGTAATTTCAGTGTCGTTTTCGTGTTCGCTGAAGGAATGCGTTTATGTTTTGGGGTGCATTCGTATTGACGTGTATCCTGCGTTACAAAAAATAGAGAAATAATGCCCTGCGTATTATTAGAAGAAATATTTCATCGGAATATTTTAGGAAAGAGCACTATAAAATATTCCAATTTATTTTATATCGATGGAAATATAATTCTCTGAGAAATTATTAAGATCATAAAATTGTAACTTTGTAATAAATAGATACTAGAAATAGTAATACTGGAAAGAATTTTAGATTACCATTTCCATATTTTTGTGTAGTTTTCCTAGACATAACATGAAAAACTTTTTCGGAAAGTTATGAAGAAAATTATTTCATATATTCTACTATATATAAAATGAATATTTCACAATTTAAATATATAGATAAATTTTTCCTTTGCCACTTGAAAACTTCAAAATATTTTAAATTATCTTTGCCATTAAATAAATCATAGGATCTGAAACAACTATATATTATATAAATTGATATTTTGCCTATTACTTTTAAGTCTTTTGTAAAATATGTTTCATAAGAATGCTTCGTTATAAAACTTTAATAATGTTTATCGTTTCATCAAATTCTATTGCTCTGTAAACTATAAAGCCTTACATCATAATGTTAATACATTTAATAATTATTTTTGCATAGAATTTTCTAAATTTTCAAGTTAGAATTACAAGGATTATATTGAATCCTCACAAAGCTTACATGAGGAAACCATCTACATTCAATATAAGAAGGAACACTGCATAAAAGATTTCACTTTCAAACTTTTACTTATTGCTACTTAATAGATCATCTAACAGGCTTCATATAAAGGGAAAAAAAATTTTTTTATCAAAACTAACAATAAAATAATCGATGTTCTAAAAATAGGTTTATTGTTCGAGGGTAATTTTTACTATGCTGGAAGCAAGATAACTGTCAGACGATTAAGATATTAAAAGATCTAAGCCGACTATATTGGCCACAGTGCAAGGCAAATATTCCTAGAGAGCAATATGTTGCCCGTTTGATCTTGCCTGAGAATATAACTTGACACCAATCATGCTGATATGTAATCAAAAATTACTGACGATTTTTTTAAAAAAAAATATCTGAATTTTTTTCTCTCGTTGGCATAGTAAAAACTAGTTATGACCGCTCACACATTCTAGATTCCCATTATGTCTACAGCTTGCTCAATGCTAATCTCTCTACTTTCAATTCAACAGTGGATTCGATACCCAATCTCAGGTTGCTTCTCCTTAAAATTAAAGCTCTCGGTTGAGTTATCCATCATGCGCAAAAACTGATTGTTAAGTGACGAACGGAATCAAATATAACGTCTAAGACAAACTTGTTTGTACCTTCTGTGAATAATAAATCACTTTAAATTTTTCACACTGATATTAAGGAGTATATAATCATAAATCTATCAAGCTGAAGATAGGTGTACAAAGAAAATGCAAACTTCTGATAAACATTAAATCAACTTTTTCATGTATCTGTAATTATACGTTGTCAGTTTGTGTTGTGCAATTAGTAGTTTGTATCATTAAAGAGAAATGATAAAGTTTTAAGCATCCTTGTCTATCAATTTGTTTTAACGGGAAAAGTAAAATTTGACTGAATCAAAATGATGATTTAAGTCAACTTTGACATAATTGACACTTACATAATACTTTCAGTAAATGTTTGACAAATTTAACGCACACTTTTAGATTCAAGATTTACTTCTGTTTAAATGCCTTAGTTGAAATATGTTAAGTAATTTCTGACCTGTTCTACAAAAATGATTTTCACGTCCTTATTCTTCTCTTATCTTGCGGGGCAATTATTAGATGAAATAATCTTCCAAATTTAAGAATAAATTTTGAATTTTCTTTATTTTTTTTACACACGTATGTTCTGAAATCCTGGATTAATTTCTATGTTGTCAAATATGGAAATGCTGCTAGTTCTTCCGATTTGAGTAAGAGCTCATTTTTTCACATCCTTTTCGTAACAACAGTTTGTAGTTTCGCAATGATATTTTTCACATTATTTAAAGCATATTTTTCTACTCTAAAAAGCATTTCTCAAAATAGTTAAGTCTATATTTTTTATAAATTCAACTTCATAAGATAGTTTTGATAGATTGATTTCTTTATTCCCTTTTTTTGAGCTACAAGACCTCAGATTACATTTGAGAAATGTTTCATTTTTTGATAATGAATCGAAACCTTTTAAATATGAAAAATAAAATGTTTCAGTTTAAAATCTACCAAATATAAAATATGGTTTAAAATTTAGTTATTTAAATTAATAGTGTGCTACTTTATGATGTAAGTTAGAAGTTAATGATTATTATATTTTTTATATGTATGTGCAGTTTTTAATATAGCACGATAAATTTTTATTTTTAACATTTAATTATATGAGAAATGTACTATTGTATGTTTATGTGCCAAAAAATGCATGGATTTCAAATAAAAAATGAAATTCTTATTAATATTTTATAGCAAAAATGCATGGAAAATATTATGATAAATTTTTTCGAATAAAATTAAAAAGAATTTTCATAATATCCTGATGGAGCTATTAATTTATCAATAAAATTATTAGAATTTAAATAATTTATATTTTCAATTATGTATAAACATTTTTAAAAAATGGGGAAATTTTGTAATATTTTAGATGTAAATCCAAAATATTCTTTTTTTTTCAAACTAAACTATAAATGAGAAAACTATCACTAAAATTTCTTTTGTAATTTCATAAACTATTTTAGTAACCACCATTTGACCCATTAAAAAGGTTTCCCATTCGAAATTTTTGCCCATTGAAAAAATGTTTTTCGTGATTTTATCAAATATATTTGATTTTTTTTATTTAATAATTTGTTAACTTATTATCTGCGTTACAAAAGTCAGTAGCATATGAATGTAACTTTAAAAGAATAATTTTGTGAGAATTTTACTTTCTTTTTATTATTGAAGTAGCTACATGAAAAATCTTATTTATGACTTAATTACAGCTTAAAATATTTTCCTCATAGAGAAGCAAATGATTTATAGCAGTTTCTTTGGAGACAGTTTTCTTATATATTGATTGTAATGTACGAAAGAATACGCATTTCTTAATTTGATAGCATTTTTTATTGTTTAATATAAATACTCAAAGTAATCAGATCAAATAAAGTTTAGTATACATGTTTGAAATTAGTTTATATATTTTTCATTTCTGTTGAGGAGTTTTAGGAGACTATGGAATGGTGCTGCCATATCATATATTTTCTTCTTAGTAAATTCAATTGGTAATGTTTCTAAAACAAAATTAATGTGTTAATTACAATTAAAATAAGTTCAACATTTTCACATTTACTTACAATTATTTTCAAATTTAACACTTAATGAAAACTTATTTTTCTTAATATACTATTTATTTGCAATTCTTGTCCATGGATTTTGCTCAAATATTTTCCTTTTGTCATCTTACTGAATTATTCAACTTTGCACATCGTATTACTCAATAACATTTAATTATACAATAATGTAGTGAAATCTGATATGACTTAATTAAAAATAAATGTCATTAAAAAACATAACAAAACTGATTAACCAACAATAATAATGAGAATGATAGTACATTTTTTCGTTTTGCTAGATTTCCATCTGGAAAATTAAGAGAATGACTCATTATTATCTCAAACTTTTCTTAATCTAGATCAAGGAACATTCGATTTGTTTGGAATATCAGCTTGATTAAAACATGCATAAAACGAATCAGTTATGTTAAAATTAACGTAAGGAATAAAGCTTGCGTTTTCAACATTGCAAAACTCGTCTAACTTTCTTTTTATGCATATGAATATTGTGTTGTAACAACTTGACGAAATTTGTATTACTTAAAAATGTCTCAATTTGAATCCAAATAGGGCCTTTGTCTTTCTTTTTTAATGCATTGTTTTATATGTTAATTTTTAAGCTGGATTTATTTTTTTACATCTTTTGTTGCTTGGAAGAAGCATACTTGGAAGTTTAATATGTATTTTTGTTCCATAAAATTATTAATATACTTGGAAGTGGAATTAGCCCTTTTAAGGGTATTATTTCTCTTATTTTCCACGACTATTTTCAGAATTTCTAGCTATTAATTTTCTGAAAAAATATCAAGAGAAAAAAGTTACAATTTTACTCGTATTATTTATAAAACTAATGTACTATCAAGTGAGAATTATGAATATTAACTACAAAACCATGCACTAGTTTGAATGGAATTTACAATAAATTATATGGTAAATTTTATTAATTCTGTAAATTTTTCATCGCCAACAAATAGATATATATTATCTCAAATTACTTATAAGTTTTCTTATTTTGAAAATTTTGCTTTGTAAATTTTCCATTTCATTTGTAAAATGTTTTTATTTGAATTTTGAAAGGAAAATGTTTTTTAAAAACAATTTGTTGTAAACAAACCTTAACCATTTTGCAATTTTAAAATTTAAAATAATTATCTTTAATATGATTTAAGCTTGAGATAAGACTGTTTTATATTTTTCCACTCAGATAAATTTTCTTTAGTAAGAATATATAATACTGTTAACTGAAGAATCGAGAAATAGCTGTACGTTAGATAAAATAAGGCTTTTATCTTGTGTTTTTCTACTCTTATTAATTTTCTTTTTCTTTTTTTTATAAATATAGTAAAGTCACCAATAATTTTAAAAATACAAATCAATGATACAAGAAAAAATGGAAATTTTTTTTCTTTAAGTTTTGCATGAGTAGTTTATCCTGTAAAAGTAGCTTCTAACCTGGCATTTTAAATTTTCTAATTATTTCTCAGGCCGATAATTCTCACCATTTTTATTTAATTTCCTTAACCCAATATATATATTTAAAAAGAACTTTTAGCAATTTATAGGGAGAATGCATTGGTTGAAGGGAAAAAAAAAACTTTTCTCTTCTACGATGTGGCATCTTCCGAAGTCAAATCCAATAACTGATTTGCATTTTCATTTGTCCTCCTATTTGTTTTTATTCAAAATTTTCCTCCTTCGAAGCTAATAAATACATTTTAGCTTTCGGGGATAAAGATACGATGGGGTAACAGAGACCGAAGATACTGAAAGAAAAATAACAAGAAAAAGTTTAGAGTAGTGCCAATCTTTATGAAATCAATATTTAAATCAAAGCCGGAAACGGAGAGGAGAAAGAATCTAGTTTTCATCAATAAAAATAACAGTAGAAACTTTTTCTGGATATATTTTTTCTTCCTTAACGAAGACTGGATTATTAAAATAATGCATTTCGATCCATTTTTTCCCTCAGAAATATTTAACCTAAAGGTTTTAAAATCACAACAGCTAAGAAAAAAGTTGAATACATTTCTTAGAGTTAATTCTTTAAAATATTTTCAGTTTCGCTTTTAAATACATTGTTACATTGAAATTCTTATATTATAGAAGAAAAATATGAAAATCTGAATTTTGTTTTGGGGACATTTTAAAAATCCTGCCTTTTAAACTATTGAACCTAACCTTATTACTCCTAAACCTTAAAAATCCTAACCTTATTAACTACTGAAACGCAATAGTAAGTTAATGCTATATTTATACCATAAGATTTATGAAATCAATATTTAAATCAATTAAATCATTGTGATATATTACTTTTCTCGAGTAAATAACTGAATTATTTCAATTATTTTCTAGCTAGCTATAAGCCCCATTTCAAGTCTTTTTAATTTTATGAAGGAGAAAAAAGTGTTGTGCAGAATCTACTTATTTTAACGGAAATAAAATCTTAATTTGAGTTTTATCTTATAATAAAGTATTAAGAAAATGCTTAAAGAAGGATAAAACAGGCAGATTCAATCTTCATTAATATGTTTAATATATTTTTACTACATTATTCGCTTATTTTTGGCGTCGTTATATAAAAAAGTTTCTCATAGAATTTGCAATTTCCTTATCCTAGGTTGATACTATTTGAGTATAAAACTATTACAAACAACTAAATGTTAATTCCCATGATACAGAAATAATTATTTTAAAATTAATAATTTCTGATCCATTTATAAACATTATAAAGTTATTAAACTATTGTATTTAGCAATATAGATGGGTGCATATTTTAAAATATTTTATATCTCAAAAGAAATAAATTATACACTAAAATTTTTATTTCGAGTCATTGAAAATATTGTACGACAACCAAAATGCCCCACCATATGCACAAAATATGCCAGACGAAGGGAACAGCTCTGAAAACTAAATATGTAACGTTCGCATGAATCATGAACATTTCATTATGTTTCTGAAAGTGACGAGGGGGTGTTTTTTCGTGGTCCACCCCCAATAACCCACACCCGTCACCTAATTTGCTTACAAGCATTCACAGTCTGTAGGGCAGCTATATTTGGCTGGTCATCTCGATTTGAATTCGAAATCGAAATTTGTGTTTTTATTGTTAAAAATATAAAGTAACATGTAATTTAAACTTAACGTATTAATTTCATTTAAATTCATTTATGAAACACATTTCATTAAAAAAAATTTTTTTTTTCACATTGAGATGATTAATATGACTAGAGTTAAATAATTAAGTTTAAACGAAAATGTAGCAAGAACTTAATCTTTTGGCTCTTTATAATTATCACTGTGTAAATTTAATCAGCGAGTTAAGTATTTTTATATTTCAAATTGAATGTTTTTATTTCAAAGACAAATTTTTAAATAAAATTTAGTTATGATTTGTTGTATTGTTGTAGTATTAAAAATATCAATATTTTTAAATCTTTTGTAATTTAAAATTTTTATGAAATATTCTAGAGATATGGATCGCGTAAAAACAACAGTATGTTGTTTGTTATACACTTTTTCAAAATAACTATAGTATTAGAATACATTTTAAACTAATTTAGTACATTTGCATTAAAATGACAGGAAGTTATGATGTGAAATTTCAATTTCAAGTTATGAGAATTAAATTCAAAATTTCTATAAAAGGAGAAAGCGAATTTAAAATACTTTCACTCGACTTTATATTATTTTCTAGTTCATACTAATTTAAAGGTTATTCTACAATTTGGCTTCAGAATAGAGGTAACAATGATTAATTTACAGAATAAAAATTTTTACCTCATGAATTTGATATCAATTAACTAATATATTAAGTTTTTGTGCACATTGTATTCATTACTCTTGACTAATTTGTGTATTTCCTTATCTAATTAGTCCTAGCACAAAAAAGTTATCGTTGAGTGACAAACTTAACTGTCTGTTCTGCACAACAAATCACCAAATCCTTATTGGGGGAGAGTAGTCTGCGATTATTTGGCATTATTCTTCGGGGACATTGGCAACCCCCAAAGATGCGTGTCCCCGGCCATCGATAGAGTAGTCACGCTAAGTTGGCCACACTTCCCATTCTAGGGCTCTTCCTTCTATTCAAAGGGGGACCGTAGTAAATGTAAGAGGGGGCCCCTATCCCTGTCCCTAATGGTAGGGATATTTCTCGCTTTAACCCAAGAGCCAGAGGTAATGGCATTTTCATTTTATTATTTTTCCGAGTGCTTGTTGTGCGTCCGTCTAGCAGGAACGCGATGTCGGAAACAGTGCTTGGCGTGCATATTCAATTGACTTTGCATGGATTGTAAGAAAATGACTGTTGCATGCATATATTTGATGCAAATTCTCGAGTGAATGACTGCGCTTTTTCCTTAGAGGAAATAAGAATTAGCTTTAAAGAAGTTAAGAGAGTTAGATTATAAAAATAAAAAAATATTTTTAAATAATTTCAGATTAATTTTTATCAATGCTTCATTGCGTCATTCATCTTTAACTTACGAGCTTTGTGTAAATTAAAGATAAAGTACGCAGTATGTCTACTATGAAATACCGATATTTAAAATAAAAAATATTTTTGCAATAATTCACGGAAAGTGTTTCATTATATAATTTCTGAATTTGCTTTTCGCGCAGCTTGCCCTTTTTGGACCATGCGTCACAAAACCCAACCAACCTGAATTTGCTTTCACATATTTTTTTAATATTACGAGCTGAAGTGCAAGGAAAGAAGTCAGCCTTCAGTTTCACTGCTCATGGATTCGAGTCCTATTTCAGTCATGTATATGTGTAGAAGTTCGGTATCCTCTTAAAATTCTGAATTTAAATTGAGTCAGTTCACGTGTGTCGACAAAGATCATATATTGAAAACCAAACCCAAATCTTAATATTATAATTTATTTGAAGTATGTCCAATATTTTATATATTTTAAAGTAAAAAAAAATAATAATTCTTAAATTTTTTCAGAATCTTAGATTTAATTTAAATTATATTAATATCATACTAATTTTTATCAGAACTGTTATTGTTTTTCATACATCAAATATTTTCGTATTTGATCTGTCATTTATGGTAAAATGTAAAACGGAAACATTAACAAACTGCTTGAAGACTTAAATTGAATGACGAATATTTCAAACCTAACCTTCCATTTAGTACATTAATAACACCAAAAATGGCAACTACGCTTCCAAACTATCATCAAAAATGAAGATTAAACAAATGAGTAATAATTATATCTTTAGATAAAGTTTTCAATTTATATTTTTTTTTAAGCAAAAAATGATTTTTCAATTTACTCCTTCTTGCAAAACTAATTTGTCAAGGAAGGAAAAATAAATAGGAAACTGAAGGGGAAACACAAACTAGTGATGGGAAATTTACGAGCATCTTCATTTTCCAGGAAGGTGTATTTTATTTATTCCCGTTGTGTTCCTTTATCGATAGGCGCTGCGCCCATACTCTAGCCATCGCAATCCGTGTGTAATTACTGTCTATTGCGCCGGAAAAAGGTATTTATTAAGATGTCAGGAAGAACTGCTACTCATTTAGTATGTAAGTGTGTGGAATTTTCCAGAGCTGTGTCCATTATCATCTGCCTAGTTTCTCTTCCGAATATGATTTCGGTTGCCGTGTTTTCCACGCAATGCATCTTTTTCAGAAGAGATTTATTAATCAGGCGATGGGTTTTGCGCAGTTTTTTTTTTTTTTATTTAGTCAGTTATTTCAGCTAGTAAATTTAAAGTTTTATGGGTTGACATCAATTTGCGGTCTTTATTGGATATAATGAAAGGAAGCTTTTAAATCACAATTTGTATTTTTATGTATTTCAAAATGTATATGAATTGTTTGTGCTTCAGAGGAGCTCCATTTTGATAAAATGAATTTTTGTATTTCTTTTAAGGAAATAATCTTTTCAGAATTTCATATTCTGTTGAACATATTTTTATATCTAATAAAACTCTTTAAGTTTATTTATGTATTCATTAAATATTGTAAAAATGTGAAAAAGAGTAGAGCTTAAGCCTTTAATGCATAGCGATATAGATCTGCACTAAAAGTATATAACTCAACTTTTAAGCATTAACTTTGCATATTTTTTCTAGTTTTCTTAATGCCAAAACTATTTATAATTTTCAAACGCAAGTAGAGTTTTCAACGTCTTTTCCTTTTTGGCGAATTAATTGAGTACAATATTTCGAATTAGGATTATATAAAAAAGACAAAAGCTTACAGGTAACTGATTTTAAATAAAATAAAGTAAGAGTAAATGAAGAATAATTATTTTTCGTGTGTATATATATGTATGCAGAATATACAGCTTTCTTGTGACGTAAAAAATAATACAGTGTTATTCTGAAAATTTGGAAACAGTTCATGTAGCCTCTCTGCTTTTTTTCACATCAAATTACATCTTTTTTTTCAAATTTTTAAAAAAGTGTTCAATATAAAAATCAAATACTTTCATAAATAATTATTTATTTTAATTTATATCAATTACCAGTTTAAAGAGTTTTTCCATTATATGCTTTAAATTTATCGATATAATAGTTTAGTTTCATGAAATGATTGTCACAAAAAACATAAAATAAGTATAGGATAAATACAAGCCCTGAAGAGAGAAAATACAGGATGTTTTTGGTTCGGTGAAAAAATATACTATCTATTTTGAAGTTAATATTTATTTCAAAATGTATATATATATATATATATATATATATACATACATACATAGGGACAT
>JAPDSC010149125.1:0-10919 GCA_026290005.1 Latrodectus geometricus
AAATCTTCGAGTTAGCTTCGATACCTGTTTTCTCCGAGCAGAACTCGATCACCCGCTGGTGATAATAATACGTAAACCTACTCAATGAACGGATCATTTCGAATGGACAACACGATATTTAATTTATGCACCGATTTAAATAATGGGAGAAAGAGAACATTTTAAAATCTTTGGGAGTTTTGTGCTCCTACCAAATGTATAATAATCTGTAAAATTCCGAGCCAAATGATTCAGCTGTGGCAAACGAAAGAGGCAGGTGGCGCCTACCGTGCTTCACTGATCGCCAAATGTTCGGCAGGTTCTGTACAGTTTCGTTACAATAAATGTGTAGAAGCGGTATCTGAAGGCTATAACCATTCAAATTTCAGAACATATTATAAGGTAGCAAAATGCAATTTTTATTTCAACATTTAATGAATGCAAATTGCCATTGAATTTAAATATTTTTAGAAAAAATATATGAGGTGTAATTTAATTATGTTTTTGTAAATGAAATTTTTCTAAAGTATAAACGCAATCTATAAGTCTGAAATGCAATCACACATACAGATCAGTTCTTTTTTTTGAATATTCACTCGAACCCTCACGAATATATTTGCTTCAATATTTCTTAATATTTTTGTTTCACAATAAGAAAGGGGCTTAATTATATTAAATTCATTGCAGCTTAGTTTATCACTCAACGATGGGATGCTTCACTTGATGGCGTGAAGTTGCTCCTGATCCACACTCCAGAGATGCGCTTCCTGTACATTACAAAAGCCTTTTATGTGCAATAGATATTCATACTCAATATTTAAAAATCTTATATTGTTTGAATTACATTGGTCGAAACACTATAAAAGCTATTGCCAAGAATCTTATATTGTTTAAATTACATTGGTCGAAACACTATAAAAGCTATTGCCAAGAGAACTCGGAGGAAAATTCATCGACGAGATGTCTTGAAAAAGTTAAAAAAAAAATTGTATGTTTTAATACACTACTGGCCATTAAAATTGCTACACCAGGAAGAAATGCAAATAACAAAATGATATTTATTGGACAAATATATTATACTAGAAATAACAAGTGATTAAATTTTCAAAAAACTTGGCTGGATAGATCCTGAGAAATCAGTACCCAGAACAACCACCTCTGGCAGTAATAACAGCAGTTATACGTCTGGGCATTGAGTCAAACAGAGATTGGATTGCATGTACAGGTACAGATGCCCATGCAGCTTCAACAGGATGCCACAGTTCATCAACCGTAGTGACTGGCGTTTGGTGACGAGCCAGTCGCTCGGCAACCATTGACCAGACGTTTTCTATTGGTGAAAGATCTGGAGAACGTGCTGGCCAGGGCAACAACCGAACATGTTCCGTATCAAGGAAAGTCCGTACAATACCGGCAACATGCGGTCGGGCATTATCCTGCTGAAACGTAGAGTTTCGCAGGGCTCGAATAAAGGGTAGAGCCTCGGGTCGTAACACACCAGAAATGTAACGTGCACTGTTCAAAGCACCGTCAATGCGAACAAGAGGTGACCGAGACGTGTATCCAATGGCAACCCATACCATCACGCCGGGTGATGGGCCAGTATGACGATGACGAATGCACACTGCAAGTGTGCGTTCACCACGATGCCGCCAAACACGGATGCGACCATCATGATGCTGTACACAGAACCTGGATTCATCTGAAAAGATGACGTCTCGCCATTCGTGCTCCCAGGTTCGTCGTTAATCATAGCATTGAAGGCGCTCTTGTCTATGACGCAGCGTCAAGGGAAGCCGCAGCCATGGTCTCCGAGCTGAGAGTCCATGCTGCTGCAAACGTCGTTGAACTGTTCGTGCAGACACTTGTTGTCTTCCAAACGACCCCGTTTCTTGACTCACGGTTCGTGACGTGGTTGCACGATCCATTACCCTCTTCCTTTCGTATAAATTTCACATCTGTAGCATGTCGCCTTCTTGGTGTAGCAATTTTAATGGCCAGCAGTGTATAAAGTAAATTCTTTCAAAGGTAAAGAGCATCGAAATAAATCTCTTGAAAAATGATTCTAAGCAAAACATGGGACCGATTTTTTTTCTCAAATATCGCATTATGAATTCCTTTATTTTGACTCTTTTAACCCTTGGACATTTTGTTATGAATCAAAATGTTCGCCTCATGATATATTTTCATATTATATAAATTTTGTTATTTTATAATCTGCGTGTTTATAAGTTTTTTCTTTTTGAATAATTTAAATTGCTATAAATATACTACATGAATCATGTATAAACTACAATTAATATTTATTTTCGAGAAAAATTCCAAAACTGTTTTAAAAAACAAGAAAAAATTCTAGTTTGCTTAAAAAAGTTTTGAAACCGCTATCATAAATTTAGATTTTGGGGAGAAATTTTTGTTCAAAAAAATTGTATTATAATTGCAGTGTGGAATACAATTTTTGTTATTTTTCAGTATAAAATAACTGCTATAATGTACAATGAGATATTAACTACATGGATATTCATTTGCTAATACAATCATTTTCATTGTTCGACGTTATTAACATATTTCTCTATAAATTGAGTCTACAAGATCTTAGCAGTATGGAAATTTTATCACTACTTTACAGTTTTTAAAATCCTCGTCAGCTTATTGTCATTTGAACATTTTATATAGATAATGTCAACTGATAATTCTTCTATTAAAACCACTCCCACTATTTCATCTATTGGGTTGTCCGGAAAGTTCGTGCCGATTTTCGGTAGGTAGCGCAAGAGATCTGATTAAATGTATCACAATTATTGAAAACAAATCACATATGCACATATTTTAAAAGAGTTAGCTTCAGCCATATTTGGAAAAAGTTGTGTTACGATTAGTCCATATTTATCAGTTTTGTTATGCTTTAGAATAGGGTGGCAAATAAGAGGCATTTAATGCTTTTCTTTTTCGAAAAGGACAAAAATGCCACACAAGTGGCAAATAAGGCATGTTTATGGCGAGGAGGCTGGATTTCCCATACTGGGAAAATTTTGACTCTTTAATTGAGATCAAAACCCATTTGGACACATTTTTTTGCCGAGGTTTTGGAAGGATTGAATTCTCAAATTACACGAAAGACGGAAAAAGTCTGTGAAACAGAATAGTACCTATGTAATTTAATAAATGTATATCAATATTTAAATGAGCTGCATTGTTATTGTCCTAAAATATCGGCACGAACTTTCCGGACAGCCCAATAGCTCAATTGTAGAGCTGAGATCACAACTAGCTTGTGATGAATGTTATTCAATATTTGATGTGATGTGTCAATTCTATTATAATGATCTTTTGCGTACATTTGCAAGCCAAAGTCTGAATGATATTTTAATTCTTGTGTCCACATCAATATCTGAATAATTGAATGTAAGGTGAGGATTTCTGTAGGCTACAATCTTAAATGATTAATAACTTGAAATATATTAAAATTAAATTAAAAAATGTAAAAAGAATGAATAATGGTTTTTGCAATCAAATAGATAATTGTTATCTAGTAAATGTAACCTCTTATTTATATTACTAATATTTTCTCAAGTATGACTTATATTTCAATTTGGTAAATATGGACAAGATTATGAAAGATGAATTATATTAACCTTTTATTCTTGATGTTGATTTTAAAATTCAATAAACATATATCTTGTCAGAGAACACCCACCGATAATTCCCTTGTTGCGCGTTAAGTGATAAATCGGTAATCAATTTCAAACGAGGTCGCCATTGTGAATCTAAGCTTAGTTTTCAAACCCGCCGTCTATTTACTTCTGCAAATAGCATCAATTTCAAGGCCTGAAATATGTTTAGCCTTATTATGAAGTCTGGAATTGAATCTTAGTCAAGGAATAGATATAAGAGGTCAAAGTTCACTTCTTTCAATATATCTTTCTGAAAAATAGCCACTCAGAAAACTCTTTGGAGAAAGATATTGTTTTCTTCATCTGACAGCAAAATATCATACTGAATGAAAATTTTTTAATAAGCAAATAAAATTTAAAACTATTCATTCTTATCATTATCGAAAACAAATAAGAAAATATACATTGAAGGACGTGCTCAGACAGTAAAGGAAAAGATATTCAAATTGGAAAAGGAAAGTGTTTACTAATCTGTCCATATTAATACATAAGATTACAAGGAAACTGTGGAAAATGTTCAAATTGCGAAGAAAATTTGTCTATACATACATTCTATAGATTTATTGTCTTCATTATTTTATCAATTATTTACATTAAAATTTATGGAACGTTTTATTATCCTTCTGTTTACAAGCTATCACGAAACTGAAGATATTTTGAGGTTTTTACATATGCACACATTTACTTACAATAATTACAATTTTGCATGTGTGTATGCAGATGTAACATATTCATATACATTTCTCATAAGTCTTCAGATTTCTGAATTTATATATTTTTTTTTAGCCATTCATCTTCGTTTCGCCTTCAAAAAATCCATGTTTTAACGGGAAATTATAAGAAAATTGATTTTGCTTCCACTGAAAACATCTCTTTGAATTCTTAATAGAAAACTAATATCAGTCAGCTGCTAATTGTTTATTGATTGAAGAAAATGAGAGATCAACTTCCTCTTGAGAAAGGAAACTTATTAAAGAAAGGAAAGTATAAACAAAGCTGTTTTTTTTTTTTTTTTTTTTTTTTGTTCATGATAAAGACTCTCATTTAAATAGTAATTTTGAGAATAGGTCATCAAAACAAAGACATGGCTTTTCCTATACGATGAAAGAACTGCTTTTTGAGACATCTTGATGACAGAAGTGACATCTTGCTTCTCGTGGTGAGTCTTTAGATGATTTTTTTCATTGCCTATTCATTGTAAAGTGTGATAGTAGGCTACACATTAAAATTAAAAATGTAAAGTTATTTTGAAAATACTGCGAAATTTTTTTGATAATTCGCATTCCATGTAGGCAAACTAAACTTCTGAATTGATGGGTTTCAAAAAAATATTTTTTGGAATGGGCGATCCTTATTAAGTTGATTTCATGCAATATCATCAATTTCCATTAGTAAATATGCATATACAAGTTGTTTACTTTTTTAATATAGAATTTTTTAAAGTCTATAATCAATCAAGTAACTTATTTTCTCTTATATTAGGTTGGGGAAAATGTAATCCATTATTTTTTCGGTAGACGTCTGTAGTGATCGATATCTCGTGAGGTATCTATCAAACAATTTCAAATTTATGCTCGTTGGAAAGGTGACATTTGACACTAAAATATCCTCTTGCAGTTTTTTGTTTGATTCATTCAGTTACGAATACAAGGTTTTCAAAATGGAAGACAACAAACAGAAAATTCGATACATTTTCGTTTTTCTCTTGTAACGGCGAAAAAGATAGCCGGGTGGCTAAAATTGTGAAAGGTGTTTATCATCCTATATAAGACTAACAACCAGTTACGTAACCAGTTAAGTTTTGTTTCGTCGATTCCGTTCGGGTATTTTTGATGTTAGAGATGCACCTCGCATGGGGATACAGCATCGTCGAAAATGTCTATAAAATATCAAAAATGATCGAGGTTAACCACATGTCAGCAGTCGTAACGCGCAAGACCTAAAAATCTACATGAAAACTGTTTTAAAATTTTTTACAAAGTGAATCCAAAAGAAGTTACATAAATTTCACGTAAAAATAATGGATTTCTTTTTCCCCAACCTAATATATCAAAAGCCACCTAAATGCACTTAATCTGATCTAGATCATTTTTAAATAAAACTAACATTTTATTTTTTGTCCTGATTTTGGTAAACTTCATCACTGAACTAAAATCCTAATTTTCAAAGTGTCCAATTACATAACATTTATTGTTAAAATCAATTTTCAAAACTTCAAAAAATATTTATTATTCAATTATTTATATTAAAATTTAGATTATTAATTATTATATTAGATTGATTATGATAAATAATAGCTTTAGTTTTAAGGATTTCTCTCTTTATGCCTTTTTCAAAAAAATACATTCAGTGAAAAATTTTGCATTGGGGTATGTATATATGTAAAGGTGTAACTTGAAGAGCAGTAAAAATCAAAGAGTAAGAAAATACAACTCAATACAAATAAGACGAAATCGAGAAAAGAATTTATGCAATACAAATAGAGTGAAAGCACAGAATCCAGTCTTCATCAGAAGGGAGATGATCAACTATGCTCTTTTTTCACGCATTGCACAGAAACTGGGCCAAAGCAATAAATAAAAATTTTTAAGAATGTGAGAAATTCAAAATTGATGAACTTAATAAAAATTTGGAAAATAATTAAAGAGCAAATAAAATTTGTTAATGAAGTTTTTTTTAAACTAGTTATTTTACAATTTAATATTTTCGTTTTGTATTTACGACAGTAGATTATTGTTTGGAAAATATTGATAAGCGTAGTTTAAATAGTAAATTGAAAAAATGATTTATGGATATTTTTCCAATTTCGATACCCAAAGTCCCTTTAAGAATTTAATTGCATGCCAAATAATTTCAGTATACTTTAAAAGTATACATAAAGTTTTAATGGGAGCTACATTTGAAAAGAATTTGCATTCACTCTTAGATTCTTCATTAAAACATTTTATGGAGACTTTCACTCATGTGCATTGCTATATATCAGGGGTGGCCAAGACGTCAACCGCGAAGACATTTTAGGTAGTCCGCGTGACCATCCTGATAATGACCTCAGATATTAACAATTTAATTTCAGACTTATGACATAGTATCAATAAATTATATAAAATAAAAATTTACTACAGAGTCTACGCTTTAAAACCCAAAACAAACTGTGCAAAGATTTATGATTTAAAGATTTATCATAAAGGTTTACGATTTAAAACCTAAAACGGACATGATGATGCGATTAAAACATTAAAAAGAACTATAGAAAAGTTATTAATCTCAATTAAGAAAACATGAATTGAGAAACTTCAAAAACAGGGAAGATTGCATCCATAATCCAAACCGAGACTTCTAAGTTATCCCTTAATACTTACTTGTTTTGTTTGAAGAATTTGAAAGAAGATTCGCTGAGTTAATTAGGTTGAAAGAAACACTCAATTTTATGATATTTACATTTAATGAAAATGTCAACATTGATGGAGTATCTGAAAAAATAGGACATTTAATAGATATCACATTAGTCACGGTCGAGGAAGAAATTATTAAATTAAGATGCGATATATTTCTTAAATCCAGAGCATATTTAGCGATACTGATTTTTGGAAATTCATTTCTGAGGAAATGTTTCCAAATATTTACAAATTGATTTGTATTTGAAATCATACTTTGGATAGAGGTATCTTTGCGAATATGCTTTTCAACCACGAACAAAAAATAAAGATTGGTCGCATTTAACCGATGAACATTTAATTTCGTGTTTATGCATTGCAATAAGCTCGTACCAGCCACAACATGATAAACTTGTAGCAGATATACAGTGTCAAGTTTCAACTAAACGAAGTGAATCGGATGGTCAGTTTTTGATATATGAATACTTTGATTATATTCGTCAGTAAATTTTTATTTCGTAAATATTAATATTAAGTTTTTTTTAGAAAAAATACATAATTTACCATTTTTTCTTGTTATCGAAAATAAATATGTACGTTAATTTAGCTCTGCCATTGGTAGACCGCCTTCCATTTCTTAAACGTGGAGTAGACCGCGGATCCCAAAAGTTTGGCCACCCCTGCTATATATCAATCAATTTTCTTCTTGAAAACGAATGTTTTTTGACATTAAAACTCTCTCTTGCGTTTCCCAGTAATTTCTGATCCATAGGAGGGATGGTTTTCAAGAAAAATATTATAAGCAAATTATTAATCATTAATCAGTTTAATGTCAAAAAAAAAATCTGATCTTAACTTTACGTTGAGCATTGACGGCATTACATTATTTATCACTCGAATAATTTCAACAAAAATTCGGAAATTGAAAAATTAAATGCCTAAAATGAATTAATTTTCGTTATTGTTGGTTAAAATTTTAAACAAAAACATTTAACTACAATAGATTAATAATTATAATCAAAACTATTTTTGAGTAAAATTAATGTAATTCAATTTTAGAAAACTATATCATATTTCCGCAGAAGTTTTACTGATTTATGATAAGTAACTTCAGGCTTTTATGCACATTCATTTGCCAGAAAAAGTCTGCGTACAAACGCATAATAAACATTCTAGAGAGTATAAAATGTTCATTATAATGTCAACATTAATTTAATTTTTATATAAAGTACTGTTTTAACAATTCCTTAAATATCAATAACAATTTCAAGATGATAACGCACATTTTTTCAAAGTTATAATAATAATCATTAAAAATTACACAAAAAGTTATCAGAAAAAGTTTGCGAACAGTTACAAATTACAAAGATATTTTGAAATTAATCTTCATTTTTTAGTTTCCGTGAGCTTGTATAAAATGAAATATTGTCTATATTTATTTTTTACTACTTATTAATTTATCTCTTGTGGTAATACAACAAATAGAATAAACTATCTTAGGTTGTCATGATGCATTTGTACTTGCAAACAAATGGATTCTAAAGGAAAAGAGATTGTTAGAGACGAAAGGAAAATCATCTTAAGACATAGGAATGAAGTTAAAACTCGTCGAGCAATTGCCAAGGTAGTTAGAAGAACTCATTCTTCTATCCAAAGAGTGATCAATAATTACAAGCCATCGAAATATGTTACTTCAAAGACTTGGAGTGTCCGTCGTCTAAGCTGACTTTACAAAAAATGAGGTACATCCTGAAATCCGTACGCTTAAATCCAAAGGTTACTGAAACTCAAACAGTAATTGATATTAGAGAAAGGTTTAAAAAATCTTTTCATGAAGATACAATATGAAAAGTACTGAAAATATTTGGCTATCACGGTCGTTTAGCTCGTAGAAAGCCAGATATTTCAACTGTCAATAAGCAATAACGTTTAAATTTTGCCACTGAGCACGTAAGTTAATCTTCTGAGTTTTGAGAAAAAGTAATAAGGGAATGGGGAAAAGTAACCATGTGATGAAAGCAAGTTTCGTATTTTTGGCACCAAATGACGTAAACTAGTGTGGAGAAAACAAGGAACGGCTTTTGAGAACCAAAATCTTGTGCCTTCAGTTAAACATGGTGGCGGTGGCTTAATGATTTGGGGGAGCATGGCAACAAATATTGTAGGTCGATAAACTTTTATAGACTCCACTTTAGATCATATAGGGTATCTAAATATATTAAGGCAAAGGCAGATTGCACAAGATTTGAACCCTAGAGATGGCTTTTGATTTCAACAAGACAATGATCTAAAACACACTGCCCACAACATAAAGCTCTAGCTGTTGTATAATATCAAAAATCAGTTACATACTTCTCCACAATCGCCAGACTTAAATTCCATCGAACATTTATGGGACTTATAGGAACACAAAATTCAACAACATATCATACCATCGAATGATATGCTGTAAAGAGTGATTATGATGGAATGGAATAATATTTCCTCTGCGGAAAACGCCAAGCTAGTTTACTCTATGCCTAAACGATAACAAGAGATTCTTAGACATAAAGATTTTCCAACCAGGTATAAAAGTTTAATTACAGTCCGTAGAAGCTATTTTTTAAAGACCTTTCTTATCTGTACGCAAACTTTTTCTGACTGTTTTTTGTGTAATTTTTAATTATTATTACTTTGACACAATGTGTGTTGTATTTCTGAAATTGTTATTGATAACTCAGGAATTATAAAAAAAAATACTATATAAAAATTGAATTAATGTTGACACTTTAATGTACTTTTATTCCCTCTAGAATGTTTATTGTGGGTTTGTACGCAGAATTTTTCTGGCGAGTGTGTAAATTTCCAATTCGTGAATCCATCTTACGGTCAAATCTTTCTTAAAAGATATGACCGTAAGATGGATTCACGAATTAAATTAATCTAGTTAAATTTAATTAATCTAATCTAAATTTAACTAGACCTAAATTTAGCCGTATTTATATGAATCATCTTCCACTCGCTTCGGTTATTTAGAGTTAATTCATGAAACAATCGAACATTACACAAGCAGATGTTCTGCAGTGACTAACCAGCCAGCAAAAATTACGGGCTTTGTCACGTGCTGCTTTCTCTGAATCCCAGTTAAAGCTCGTTGACTTCGAAATATTTCCCGTTCAAAATATCTTCCGTTTTTAAAGTAAAAATATATTTAAAAAAATACATTCATATATATATATATATATATATATATATATATATATATATATATATATTAGGTTGGGGAAAAAGTAAAAAAGTAATCCCTTATTTTTTCGGTAGACGTCTGTAGTGATCAAAATTTCTTGAGGTATCTATCAAACAATTTCAGATTTATGCTCGTTGGAAAGGTGACATTTGACACTAAAATATCCTCTTGCGGTTTTTTGTTTGATTCATTCAGTTACGAGTACAAGGTTTTAAAAATGGAAGACAACAAACAGAAAATTCGATCCACTTTCGTTTTTCTCTTGTAACGGCGAAAAAGATAGCCGGGTGGCTAAAATTGTGAAAGGTGTTTATCGTCCTATATAAGACTGTAACAACCAGTTACGTACAATTTTTGTTTCGTCGATTCCGTTCGGGTATTTTTGATGTTAGAGATGCACCTCGCATGTGGATACAGCATCGTCAAAAATGTCTATAAAATATCAAAAATGATCGAAGTTAACCGCATGTCAGCAGTCGTAACGCGCAAGAACTAAAAATCTACATGACAGCTGTTCTAAACCTTTTTACAAAGCGAATCCAAAAGAAGTTACATAAAGTTCACATGAAAATAATGGATTTCTTTTTCCCCAACCTAATATATATATATATATATATAATTTTAAATGCAGTATTGTTTAAAGATTACTATAAAATTCTTCGTATG
>JAPDSC010149126.1:6482-39215 GCA_026290005.1 Latrodectus geometricus
TATTAGAAATTTGCCAAAAATTGTTAAATTGAAATAAGAGATTGTGTCTACGTAAAAGAATCTTTATTCGCATTTAGAAATATTTTGTAATATCTTATAATTACAAAATTGAAAATTATATTCATAGTATTTATCAAAAATTTCAAATCATATTAACATTTTAATATTTTATTTATCTCAATCAGATTTCGAATGAAATTATTGATGCACTCTAACGCTTTCAATAAATATCTATGTAAAATTAATTGAAGGTTTGACTCTGATGTTGTATGAAAATACAAAAAATTTGTTTGAAAAAACAATTAGTATACATGATTAAATTTAAATGTTAACCATAAGCGATACGAACACACATGAATAGTTACAGTAAACACCCACCACTATTTTCCTCTTATTCGAATCTAATGTGAACAGTTGGGCATTGTAGTGCATTAATATGTTTTTATATGTGTGTTTATTTTGTAATCGACTGATTATTGGTAATTTCAATGCATATTTTGATGAAAATTTTATAGCTAAATAAATGTTTTTAAAAAAAATGTACTTCTGTTTGTGCTTTACAGGAACGTAAAACGAATATTTGCTAAATCAATCTGTGAAACAAAGATGGAATGCAAGTCTTTTTAAATAAAAGAGCAGTCGTTTTTATTTTTCAATCAAATTATATACATAACATATGCTCTATTTTATCATTTTTATCACCACAAATTTATATTTTTACACAACTTATTCAATTAAACTTTATAGAACATAAGCAGCATCAGAGAAGAGGATTAACAAATGGAATTCCAAGCATTATACAGCTTAAGAGTATCTATAATCTCCAGCAATTCAGAAAGGAGTTAAGAATATTTCTTAAATAAAATAAAAAGTATTCGAAAGTCATACCTATAGATTTTGATTCTTGGTCCTTATCCCCGTGGTCAAGCTGTCCAGATCGTATTTTATTCATTTTATATGTGTCTTCAATTGTAAAAACAGAATGCCCCTATAATAAGAAAAGAAACAGTATAGATTGATGATCAATTAAAAAAATTAATCGCTGGTGTTTTTATTACTCTTTAATTTGACAGATTTTCACAACTATTCTAATGCTGAATAATAACTTATAATTGTTTCAAAGTTTTTTATGTGTACTAAAGACATTTGTAACAACATTAGACCTTTACACATTTAGGTATGATGTAAAATAAAAAGGAAGATCCACAATATTAGTTATTCCATGATAAATTTATTTTTGAACAACATAATTTAAATCAACGAATTTTCACATTATTACTTCTTATTGCAAATGTTGAATGTGATCGCCCTTATTTGGAATGCAAATAAGAAATTGATTATTCGAGATTTTTCATATATTTTACATCAGTTTGGTGTTATTGATGAAATGTTTTTCTCTTACGGTTTTTTTAACTCAGATATTTGCAAGACTTCTTTGGAAAGTACTATCTGAGATAACCACACGAAAAATCTAACTTAGAGAGAAACTTTTATATCCAGAGGCCTGCTGAAATTAAATAGTCTTCAAATATTTTCTTTAATACTATATATGCTATGCTTAATGAGTGTAAAAAGGATTTTTCTTGCTGAAACTAGCATTAACGACTCAGTATCTCCAGTAAAGACAAAGAAGTTTATAAATGTATAATATACTAAGAGAATCCTTGGTTTAGATAAACATCTAACGAATCAATGCCATAAAAAATTCATTAAATTTAAAGAATAATTTCATATTGAAGAATTTTATAATTGTCATTTCTAATCTTACGAAATGAGATTTAAAATATAAGAAAAAGAGAAAAGAAAAGAAGCAGACAATTTACTCAAATCATATGCACAGAATCAAATTGAAAGTTACTATTTATGTAAATGCAAATATAAATTTAGAAAAACGAGTTTTCGCTTATAAACTGTGTGAATTGATTTTTGCATGCACGTTTTATTTAAATATATTAAATAAGTGATGATTTTAAAGACATGTTATATACTACAGATTTGAAAAGTAATACAAAGTAACGGGTGATCTTTCAAATCGATATATATATATATATATATATATATATATATATATACACAGAGGGGGAAAGAAATAGTTAAGCGAAGGCAAATTTGTGCAATTTTTCTGGCTATATATAATTTAACATATACAACTTTCTTCTGGTAATATACAACCTGAAACAAAATAAATAGACAAGTTCTTAATAAAATTATGTTGTATTAACATAGATTTAAAATATTATAATGTGGAGAGCTGATAAAAATATGAAATGAAAAATCCTTTCTTCAAAATAATCAGATATTTTTATGCAGTCAACATTTTTTAATTTTTATTTAAAAAAATATCCTTTAAATTCTTCTATCAAATTAAGAACTAAATGCTATTTTAAAAAAATTAAGAATATAATTGCTTATTAAGTTATTTTAGCATTAAAATTGTAAAACGCATCCTGTAACATAAATTGCATATAAAAATGTATTTTTTCTTTTTCTTTTTAATATTATAAATTTATGCAGTGTATAATGCATACTATTGTGTTTAGGAAAATAACGAAGATCCAAAGTAATATTTCCATTTACAGTTTAAAACATTTCCTGAGAATTCCAAAATGCCATTTGAGAAAAGTCGATAATATTTTGGAAGGTCTCCAGATCCTATTTATTACTGGAAGACTTATAATGCCCTTTATTTTGCTTTACATTTTAAAATGTTATTCCCTTGAGAATTTGAGAAACCATGTATTAACACCGTTATTTCTTTGTCACTAAAAGAGAATTCTAAGAATTAATGATAGATTATAGCATAATTAAGACACAGTGTATTTCGTATTTATTTATTAGGTGCTTACTTCGTACAATAACAATTTTGAACAAAATCTAATTCATTAACTTGCAGAAAATTTTATTTTCATTAAGGATGGATATTATTACTTACATTTATTTCCTTATCATTATACTTTGATGCAATTATACTTACGTTTATTTACATAATGTTTTGGAGTTAACTTTCTTACCTATTTTTAAATCAGGAAGTATGTATATATGTAATATTCCAGTTTTAACGAAAATTTACATTGAACATATCTATATTCAATTACAATTTATAAATTAGCCATATAGTATTTTAATTTTTGAAAAAATTATTTTTAACAATATTAATCTGCTTTATTAATGAATAGAATATTTGGCTCAAATGATGAAAAATATTTTCCCTTTAAAACTACAAAAAACATTATAAATCTAAAAAAATGATTTTTTATTTTCCCAGAAAAAGCTTTTTGTAACAAATTTGTTTTCCATCCAAAAACAGATGGTTGTATTTTTAAATTCATTATACATGTATACATATTTTTAATGTTATAATCATATTTGATTTTTTTCAATGGATGTTATTTGATTTTTTTCAAAGATGTCAGAAAAATATCATTTTTTTGGAAATAATATCTCCATTAGATTTATGGTTAAAAATTAAAAAAATAAATGTCAAATACACTAAATGTTTTTACCTTTGAAATTTTTCAGAAATATACAATTTGTGAAAGTACATATGTAGTCAAATATAATTTAAAGTTATCCCTCTAATATGTAAGTTGACGGACAATGAAATCTTCTCTCATTTTATTTTATTTATAAAAATAGCGCTTTCTGAACTATTTCATTTTACTTTTATGAAGAGCTGTTAAAATATAATTTAGTTCTTAAGTGACTAGAAAGTTCATTAACAGAACAAGAATCAATTTCCATAATAGTTTTTAAAATTAAATTAAAGCAAAATTTAATAAAATTAATATTTTTTCAAAAATATCTTAAAATGTAACTTTTATGTGTATCATCTATAATCAAACATATACAAACTAATAAATAATTGACATTTTAATAAATAAATAATCTTATAGCACTTAGTAGAATACATCAAATAAAATTATCATTAAATAAACTAGAAAAACTTTAATAAAATAACTCAGAAATGTTGCGAGAAAATATGACTGTAAAATGTGCTTTTAAAAACACATGCCATTAACAGCCATTTTATTAAACAGATTTATATCATTTTAATAAGCAAATAGAATTGTATAAATTTATATTTTTTTATCCGCAATTAAAGGAACTAATGTAATTCACCAAAAGTTAATAAAAACATAGCTGATAAAACAACTCCAACTCTCTCATCACATTATAAGCTAAAGTTAAAAATAGTTGATAGAACAAAAACTATTCCCTTTGTATATTGGTAGATTTTGCTGATCCTAATATCTATAGAATAAGCCTTATTGAGAAAAAATCAGATGTAATTTTTTTAAAGTTTTCTTTTGTCATTTAGGTTTCGATTATTGTACATGTTTCATTCCTGTTAGGTTACATAAGATCTATATTCTTATAAAATAAGTTCGTTAGATTTTAAATAATTTTAAACGATGGTATTTTTGTATTTATAATTTTGACCCCAATAATGGCAAAAGTTTATAAAATTAAATGCCATACTCTTAAAAATAATTATAATTATATATGTAGATACAATTATATACATATATATATGTTTAAAGGTAATTTTTGAAAATCGTTAATATAAATGAAATAATATTTAAAGTTAATAATAAGACAAAAATTTGCAAATTAAAAACAAAAAACATACACATCAGAGGTGATATGGTCAGAATTAAAATGGTCAGAAAAATGGAAGATCAGAAAAAATATATGGTCAGAAAAAACTAATTTTTTCAATTTTTTTTAAAGTAGAATATTCACATGATATAATTAATATATATAAGAAAACACAATATATAAACATCCTAACTTGGTAAATTGTTTTCTATTTATTTCTCACTTATTGAAATGAAATTTTGAAGAAATACATGTCGAGAATTACAATTTGTCATTTTATAAGGTAATGTGAATTGGATCAAATTTCTTATGATTAAAATACGCTTCTCTCTAAAATATAATTTATTTTCTTAATTATATGGGAACAATAAAAGTATGATTTTCATATTATAGTGTAAACAGTGTCATTTTATATGATTTTAATGTTTGGGTTTGAAGCTTTAAAATTGTAATCCTATATTATGTAAAAATTTAGCTGAAAAACAATTATTGGTCGAACAATATCAATAAATTATTAAACAATAATGATTGATACTTGCTAACTAGATTGTTAGATGGAATTTTCGACAGGCAAATACAATGTTAAAAATTAATGTTTACCTTAATCGGTACCGTGTATAATAGCACGTGTCACGCTTGAGAACATAAGCATTGCTTACATATATATATATATATATTTTTTTTCTATTATTACAGAGACGTGTAACATACTATAATATTCAACAATATAGAATTCTAAAGTTAATATTAAATCCACCTAAGTTATCAAATTTACTTATGCAGTTAAAAATTATTTTTTTTTTATTTTAGGATTTAATACAAAATTGAATGCACACAATATTGACATAAATAGTGGAAAAATATTTTTCACACATGTCTAGCAAAATATAGAAATTTATATATACTGATTTTGAGATTATATTTCACATTCAAATTTTATTGAATATTATTATTTTAAACAAAATATACCCCATTATAATTTTCCTAAAATAGAATACTTGCTAGCATTCACTTTAAAGTATTTAATCCCATTTTCCAACTAAAGCTTTGCTATAATCCATTAACAAAGCGCTTTATGTTACGAAAGTTCGTGTTCAATGTAGAGAAAGGGGAAACTATCAATAATGAAATGTGTTGAATACCTACAATACATGCTTTAGGTTCAAAATAAGTTTGTGAAGTAAGCCTAACATTTTTGATGAATGAACAAAAAATATTTCATACAGTTCATTAGTTAAATATTCATTCAATCAATTTCAAACATTTTATAATAATAAGTTGAACAAGAAAACATAGGAATATAAAATATATTGAATAAAATGAATAGTAAATATTCATTTGAAATAATGGTTATCGATATCTTTATAAAATCCTATATAAACACTAAAAATAAACTTTATTTTTTTTACCTTCAGGGCTTATAAATTCTAGCAAAAATTATTCCGTTTGCATTTATAAATTATATAAATTTTAAATTGCTTCCGAATATTTTTGTTAATTGATTCTGTTTAATGTTTTATTAAAAATAACTGAAAAACAATAATTAGAAGTTCGATAAAGTTTTATACCTACTACACTTGCATTGATTGCTACTTAATACTTTGACAGTTATTCAAAGATGAAAAATGAAAAAAAATAAGTATAGCGTTTTCAAAAAAATTGCTAGTGCAATTGAATTAAAAATTATAAATTGAAGTGAACTGACATAATTTTTCATGCATAAATGCAAAATTTTGGAAGAAAAAAAAATTAATTTGTTCTATGAAATTCTAAATTTTCAAGACTTGGAAATGAAGTATTATGCCTTAAATAATATATTCTTCTTTGAAGGCTGTAAAAAGTACTTCACGAAATTTTTGCTTCTATAATATGGTTGTATAAATTTATTTTATTGAAATAGATAAATAACTTATTTAAATAATGGTAATTATTTATTTATATTCAGTTTTCAAGAAATAAGTTTGATTTATTTACTCATTTATAATTCTGCCTCTTTAAAATGCATTAAAAATAAGTTTTATAACAATTCAATTAACCAACATTATAATCTCATTAAAATGCCTTAATCATGCATTGCACGTTTTAGAAAAAAAGCATTTCAACAAGTAAAGAAAAAGTATCAAAAGCATCAATCACTACTTGTCAAAATTGAGTTTATGTTAAAACACAGCTCACACAAAAATAACTGACCGGTTAAAATATTCTTTCAGTAAAATGGAAAAAAAATATAAAACTACTTATTTATTTATACATTTCTTTGATATACTTACCATATATAGCTACTTCCAATTCAACAAATTCAAAGAGAATACAAGCCTACTAGAGTGGTTTTCGTCCTGTTCTGTATTCAAGAAGTCATTTAACTCCAGTCTAAATTACCCAGCAGAGAAAAACTCCAGCATTCTAAAAGTCTCTCGCAAAGTTGGCGAAATGTGAGTCGTCGCCAAGACCTTTCTTCACTCTTCGTTTCCCCATAAAAATCCTCATTTAAATTTTAAGAAAAAGAACATAAAAAATATTTCGAAGGAAACGAATAGTGATGGATGAGTTTTTGGTCCGTAATGTGCTCTACGCAAAGCTCCCTGTCCCCTTATCTTGGTGATAATCGTAAGGAAAGCCTTAGGAAGATTCTCTTTTTCCTAGAAGAATTTCAACTGAGGCAGAAGAAGAATTATCACAAGTTCATGTCATCATTCATTCACAGGGTGAGACATATTTTTTTATATTTCTCTCCTATTCTACTAGCATTACAAACACCCTTAAGAAATGAAAGGAAAAATCTTGAAATACTTGAGTGCAGAAAAGAATTCTAAGAATTCTGTGTCATTTTTTATGCATTCCTTAATTTATAGAAAATGATACAAATTGTAGCTTATTTTCTTATTTTTAAGTTTACATCAAAATCTTGAGTTTAATGATGAAGAGATAAAAATTTATGATTATACTGTTGTAAAAGGAAATAAAGAAAAGAAACTAAAATTTGCGTATACTGAGAAACATAAAAGTTTCATGAAATTAAATTCTACTTCAATTTTTTTGGAGCTTTAAATTTTTGCTTGAAACATCTAATAAAATAATCAAAATGAATTACAAATCTGCAATTGGCGATAGTAGTACAAGTATTATTTATATGATAATAAACTAATTGCCTTCATTAATATTTAATTCAATTAATACAATTTTATACATAGTAAGCAAATGCAAACGAATAATTTTACAGTTATACTTGTATGCACATAAAGTCACATAATAAGCATTTATACTGAGTATCTAGTAAGTATAAGGTAGAATAGAAATGTGAAATACTTTTCATGTTTATAGATTGTACAAAAAGAATAAAAAATAAAACCAAATCAGTACCAAAAATTGTTAGTTACTGAGAACCTCAATATAAAAGCATCCTTATCAGTAAAGAATGAAAAATGCTTTTAAATCGTATTCTACAGAGGAATCTGTAAATTTGTATATATCTGGTTTAAAAAACAACGGAAATATTGATCCCTATCACATTGGTCTGAAAGGGGTTAGTATATTAAAAATTAAAAAATTAAATATCCTTAATAGTGTCAAGAACTACTTTCCAAAAGTTATGTAAGATTATATATATATATATCACTTTCATAGACAGAATAAGCTTATGACCATATTTTAAGTATGAGAAAAGCGGATAGTTTATAAATTCTTGGAAGAAAATGTGTTTGCGACCAAGATCATTTGCTATATATGTTTTAAAAAAATAAATAAAAAAACTAAGCTGTGTGATTAATGAAACAAATCTAATTGAAAAAGTAACATTATGTATTCATTTATGTTTGTTTTCTTTTCCTAAAATTAGTTTCTTATTGAATTCCTGAAAATGCGGAAAGTATAATTTTTAATAATTTCAAATGCTTTTAATTAAAAGAAAACACTTATTTCTTTCCTTTGTACAATTAACACAAATTATGCCTCTACAATATGCTAATCTGTATGCAATTAAAATATGACAAATTTTATAAACAATGAACATAATTAAGAAAAATGCGTGTTAAGGTTTTTTTTTATTTTTTCAGTACAGAATCTGCATCGAGTAATTAGTTTTCAAGTGAAGTGAAAAATTTTGTTTCATCATAAAGTTGAAAAATATTTAAAATTAGTCTCTCACGAGATGTGCCTGAAAGTGACTATAAAATAATTAACTCTTAATCACACACAACAAAATACTTCTTTTATTAATCATTTTTTATGCGTTAAACTCTCTTTTTACTTAAAATAAAATTTCAATTTTCTGTAAATGCTTGTTATAAACTCTCTCTTCCTTTGGAAGGATTTTTTTTCTATATCTAGCCATTTTGACATGTTTCTGTTTTGATGTTTACTTTTTAAGAAAATAGCTTTCCTAAATTAAAAGTTTTTTATAACATTACTCATTAATGTTAAAAAGAGATAATCAAATTATTTTCGAATAATTGTATTAAATCTAAATGCACACCTACACGCACAATTTGTGTTATTTTTAAATATGTTAGTCTTAATATTTTTACATTTTCATTAAAATTATTTTTAAAATACTATTAAAAATTTGATGAACTGAATTTATGGAACATTTTTAAAGCTATGTTCCTGTTTTTTATAAATATGATTGAATATAGTTCAATATTTAATTTTAAAATGAAAATTGGAGTTGCACGAGACTAATACAGAATTATTTTTTCCTTAAATAAAATGTTTCTTGAACTTTCATATGTCTTGTAAATGATTTTCGTATCCAAATTACATTTAAGTGACTTTCACTACTTTTATAAATTTTAATATTGCATTCAGAATTCTGAATGCAATTTGATTACTAAGCTCAGGTGCATTAGACTTTTAAAAATTTTATACATCAATTTCAATATAAAATAATATTTTTTAATTATCTATTTGACAAAGAAACTAATTCTATGAGAGTAACTTTATGAATAGCTATCCTGGAAACAAAAACAAAATCCGATTTAACGTAAAACTCTAGACAATATATTGATAAAAAATTTGAATTCATAAAATATCCTTTGCTTTAATAATTTAATTAAATAGTTTAGTATATCATATTTAAAAAACTAACATTTAATATAGTATTCTTTGATGAATATGCATTTAAAGTATACTATTTTATTTTGTCAGCTATATTTAAAATTTCAATACTTCTACAAAAATGTTATTTTATTTTTATGCATTTTATATCAAAATAATAACGAATACAATATGAAGAATTTTAAACTATTAAATAATTAATTATTTTCAGGAAGTCGTAACAACATTTGAAGAATAGCTTTCAAAAAGTACTTATGCTTCAATTTTGCACATGATGCCTAAAATGGACAGTACAGAGTGATGACCATTCGGAAATTATCGAGTTCCAATTGCTATAATAGAACGCTGTAATAATCAAACCCAATTATAGCTTTTTCTTTACATTTTAGATTCCACTGCTGATCTTCATGTTGCCAAAATGTTTTCTTGTTTCTATAACATTTCGATTTTTCTATTCTCATAGTTTATTTATATATTCATATATTTACCATACTCTATACGTTTTCATATTCTTCTATTCCTATTATAACGTTTATAAAATTGAAACTTAACAACACATCTATATTTATTCAGAATTTGTGAACAAATTATCACTATTATCGGTTTTTTTGATTTTCGCAAAGCGTGTTCTACACTCCAATGGATTATGGACAAAATTTAGCTACACTTCTCTTTTGTCTTGGTTTTTATCGATGACATCCTTTCTCATGTAGTTCAGAAGAGCATTTTAAGTATGATAATGGACTATATAGATCATACGCTAACAAAATGATTGCTTTAGTTAAAAAAATTTAAAATTTTTTTTGGCGTATTTAGAAAGAACTTTTTGACATCTGAGTAACTTAATTATGTATTAAACCATTATCATGTCATATTAATTGTATTTTGGAATTTTCATACGGTAATATTCTGCAATACATATTAGAACTACGCAATACAATTTTTGAAGGAAAAGTAAAGAGAGACCGAATAGTCGCTAAATTAATTTTATTGACAGAGGTTGCTGAGCATCACTTTAATATTGCCAAACTTGATTTAGCAAATGCTACTCTGTCAGATTTGTAGATCATAGCCCTTAGAGAGATGCCAGTCATAAAAGTATTTCCGCTTCATTTACATAGCTAAACAAATTCAGTGGGAAGAAAATGTGGCCAGTATAAAGAACTTTTCTCTATGCATACTATAATAAAGCGTTACCACTACATGTTCAAAGGAGAAACTTTACTATTCATAAAGACCAAAAAACATTTAGGAAAGTTTTTAAGCAGAATCTAGACAAATATATTTATTATTAGTGGAATCACCAAGACGACATTTTACAATCAATTGAGTTTCATTGCTACTGAGAGGCCACAGAGTTGAATTCTATTCTAAAAAAAATGTTCGGGGTGTTGAGCATACATCTGATCATGATTGACACTGGTGGTGGTCCTGGTGGTTCAGTTGCTTTTAAGGTTTCTAGAGCTAACATAACTATATATTTTACGTTTCCTGGTTGCTATGCTTATAGCCTTAACTTTGATTGCAAATGTAAGCTCTATCCTACCTGTTGTAGTTGCTGTGTCGACAGGCTAGCCCATTTCTTTTCTGTCGAGCTCTTTCTTCGGGGATTTTACTGTGCCTCTTGTGTATGGGATTTACTAAAGAAGATTTCATTGCGAATCTCCTACTGTTTCTTGATATTATGAGAATGAAGAGACACCAGATAAAATCAGAAACATCAACACATTTTACAATTTGGTACATGTTTACCACATAAGATACATCAGCAAAATTGTTGCTGAAATTGTGTCTCAGATTGAAGTTGACCTAGTCTCCAATTCATAATCTAATTCACCAGTTTTTGTAAAAACACCAAAATTTATATATATATAGAGAGCAACAGATAATTTCCAGATTGATACAAATCTTCAGATAAGGCGAAAAATATTTTATTTTTAGTTTTGTTTCCCAATTGGACGAAAGGAATATATTTCTAATTAAAAAATGTAATTTATTTCTACTTTTGTGTTTCATGAAAGAAGAGATACTTATAAATATATAAGATATATACTTTAAATTAAATAGAAAATACCATAAATTTAGCTACATTTATTGAAAAG
Organism: Latrodectus geometricus; assembly: GCA_026290005.1. Lineage (NCBI taxonomy): Eukaryota > Metazoa > Arthropoda > Arachnida > Araneae > Theridiidae > Latrodectus > Latrodectus geometricus. Next base: position 18,236 of record JAPDSC010149126.1, read on the forward strand.
AATACTTTATCTATGAATCAAAGTTGAGTTTTGTTGAGGTTTTACAGTTGAGGTTTTATATGTTGAAGTTTGGACTATTAAGAACAATACAATCATTTTTTTTAATTTATTATTTCTGTTTTAAAAAAATATCAATGAGATAGCTCAAAATAGATGTAAATTCTAAGAACAGTAAAAAAAAATTTTTTTTTGAAGATTGCGAGAATACAGTTTGGTAGAGTATATTTTTGAGTCTGTAACTTAAATTTACTAGTAACAAATTGATATAGTTTTTCATTATTTTACATATAAGATGTTTTACATAAGTTGCCTATTATGTTTCAACCAATTTTTCAACAAGGACAATTTACATTCTTTCTTAAACATTTAACAGATTGAACATAATTCTAATTCAGGACTTGTGATGTATCAAAAGGCACTTCCCTATTATTTATATAAGTGTTATTTGGTAAAACTGAGTTTAATTATTTTTATAATTAAGCTAATTTTGGAGTTACAGTATCATTAATTTCATATAATTCCAATAGAGGGCCAAAGAATTAAGAATGTAAAAAGTATTCATCTAAAACTGTAATATCTGTTTTTTTTTAAAAAAAATTCGGCTACTATAGTAGTCAAATTTACACATATTTATGTCAATTCAATTGGTCCCTTATTTCCATCAGATACAAAAATATATTGTTTGACCATAGCTTATAAATATTGTAGGTGACCAAAAATAGTATCTTTAACTGAAACCACTGCTAAAATGATTTGTCGTGCAATTTTCGCTGGTGGTATTCCTCGGTTGGCCACCATAACAACTGACCAAGTATGTGAATTTCAATCAGTCCTTTTCATAAAGCTAACAAAACTTCAAGCATAAGCCAAACTCTAACATTTTTATTCCTTCTGTCAAGGGATTTAGTTGAGCGTTCTTCAGACTTTTGAAGAACTCATTAAAAGCACACAAGAATATGAAGATTACAGAGACTGTTGTAGGAGGCTGAGAAATTTCAACAGAAGCTCTCACTGGAATTATGCAATGCATTCAAAATCCTATGACTGAGGAGAATGAAGTTACTGTGACTGATAGGTCATCATCTAGCAGCTTTATACAGTGTAGCGTATGGCAGGAATTAAACATTTTTCAATCAAAATTTGCAAGATTAATATGACATACTCTCTAGTTAGAATCATATATCTTTCTTTTTCACTTCGCTCACATTTGCTCTGGGTACGTCTTGTGAAAATAGAGCATTCATTTGATATTTGCCTCTTCCTAAAATGTACTTATAAAAGGACAGCAATAAAATTTTCCTCTAAAATTTGCAATGTATGAAAAGATTTATAGAAAACGTTATATAAATTGTACCTTGTTTTAAAAATATTTACTTTTATTGGTAGATATTTTTCAAGTTTTCCACACATTTAATTACTTTCTTTACAGTCTTGTTAACTTCATCAGGTAAAATGTAGTTAACCAAACTGTATTTTTATTTATACAGATATTTTATTAAATATTAAATGAAATTTCCTATACTATAATATTTTATATATAATTATGTAAACTTTAAAATAAACTTTGTGGAGAATATTTCACTTTTTACTAAATATAAGCATTTTAGTATAATTTAAATTATTTAAATATTTTACTGACCTCACACACATTGGAATGATAACTGTTATAAGGTATATCAACAAAAAACGTAAGCAAAAATTTCTTATTATTTTTGTCATAGAAATAAAATCACACATTTTTTAGCATGTTTATATAAAAAAAAACATGTGTTACAAAAAGCTCTATTTTATTTTCCAAGAAGTAGAAAAAATAGATGTGAATTCAGGAATTTCCATAGATTATGAAAAATAATTTATCTATGATATTATTTTTTCTGAAATATAATTATAAATAAATATATATATATAATAAAATTTAATGCTTGTATTTTACTCACATATTTTAAAATTTTAATAATTTAAATTACACTAAAGCAAACAAAGGTGAATTAAAAATATTTTGTTACTAGTTTCATAAATTTCAAATATATGTAATTTGTCATATATTTTACTCTACCATTTATTTAATGGGAATGTTAGTAATCTAAAAAAGCAATTCTGTAAATACCAAGGCACTTGGAATCCTCTAAAATTACTCTATCGTTCTTGTTATCAATAACAAAGAAATGCGATAAACACGTGGGTCTTAAAAGTGACATTTTTCTAAGATAACGAGTGTTCATGTTGTAAAAAATGATATAGTATTTCCCAAGTGGATTATATCTGTCTTTTAATTAAAGAAAATAATAAAATTTCTCCTGACATTTTTTCCTCCTTTTCGTAATAAGAATGAGCTGAATTTGTAAAGGATTTTCCCGTTTCTCTATTTGTATATCCTCTCTATTTTTGATGTGATATATAAAAGTACAATATGAATAAAATTTGAAATATTTATTTCAGAGTATTCAGTCAAAATCATGAATCTTTTACAAATTCATTTTTTTAAAAACGTAGCAAATCTTATTGTAGTATCATTTATGTAATTCATTATATATTATAGGAAATATTACTGTGGAAATTTCATTTAATTTATGTAAATTATATGAATATATATTATTTTATATGTTATGAATATGTCAATTATAATTTTGTACAAAAAGAAAATCTTGTAGTTTCCCAAACATAACTTTCTATTATTTATTAATTGCTTTTGAAATTTTAGTTTCCATGAATAAAATATTTGGTCTTTGATTTCTTTTGTTAAACTTGTATATTTTTTTGATGTTAAAAATTTTATTGTGTAAAGAATATACTTTAAAGTTTTTAAATAAATGCATTCTCTAAAATGAATTATTAATCAATTTCATAGTACATAAAATGGATTTGGATAGATAGTGGAAAGAATTTTGAACTAATAATTTACTTGAAAATAAGATTCCAGAAATTTTATAAAATGTGTTATAAAAATGGTTTTTTAAAAGCAAACTTTTTTTATTTATAAAATTCTAATAATATAGAAATAAATCGTCAGCATACAAACCAAATATATATATATATATATATATATATATATATATATATATATATATATATATATATATATAATCGACAGGCTTGGAAGATATGCTAACAACAAAATAAAAAGGATATTTATTGGATTAATGCGTGATTCAAATTTTTAAATAGAATATGAGTATAGATATCGAAATATTAGTATCTTCCCTTTAAGACCACAAAAACCGAACTTTTGCTCGTAAATATTCGTAAATATTTAATAAATTCATTTATAAACCTGTAATGACTGGGGTAGATTAGGCATTCAAAAACTTGACGCATATTGAAAATGTGCTAGTACAAAAATGTGCATTATCTTGTTTGAAGCGCATATGATAGATAGTTAAATCCATTACTCCTGTTATAGATTATACTGACGAAATCCATTGCAAACTGCTAATATCATTTTATTGCTCTACCAACTTAAATAGATTAAACAATCAGAAAGTTGGATTAGAAGTCCTCTGAAATCATGATGGCATGCGTGGCTCAGCAACTTCCTACTGCTTCCCGTATGTTCAACAAAGCGAAATATGTCTTGCGGCTGGAAGCACTAGGAATGTTTATCATATTCTCCCTCAATGGTTTAGATGAACTGCATTGATGACGGGTTTATCTAAGGTTATCTGTTAAGTCCATAAACTTCCACTGGTCTCTCTTGAATATAGAAAAGAGCGAGCCTGCTCAACTGTGACTGTGTTTCATAACTTTAAGGCGCTTTGTCATAGTTAAGTATTTCAAGCTGCTAACCTTATGGAGCAAACCATCGTTAGCTTACACTGTTATATTTGGATCTATTCTTGCATACTTGTTCATCGTTGATCATCCAGTTGCACCGTTTGCAGTTTGGCATATAGCAAAAAGGGTTGTCGTAATCATGAGTATTGAGTACAACAAAGTTCATTCTTTGTAAATATCTGGGAATTGTTCACGCAAGCACTTGTGTTTCGCAAACGATTTCATTTTTTGATACAAAGATTTTATTATAGTTAATCTATTCATAAAATCAATTTGTGTTGACAACTGTTAGCAAAAAAAGACACATAACAATCTTGTGTATAATAATCTAAATTTTCAATTAATATTTTCAGATAATGAAGAAATGTCGACCAACATGATTCGCAATCGGTGATGTGATAAACAGTAAAAACGTTATTCGATAATTATGTATATCTCTAAACTAGAAGTATGCTGGTAAGCATTCCTTTCTTAAACATAACATCAGAGTTTCACCAGGCAGTAAAGTTTAAACGCAGTCTGTATGAGGGAAACCTGATACATAGTTTTTTTTTTTTTTTATAAATTTCAAAAATGGATGTATTTGTAGCTCCTAATTTACTACTAATAATAAATGAATTCAAAAGCTAATAATATGAATTTATTTCAGCTTCTTCTTCCTGTCACATAAATGTCATGCGCAATTACTAGTTTTTTAGCAATTTTAATTGGCAAAGAAATATTTGTTTTCTATTAAATCGCAATAACTATTCGCTCAGTATGTAAAAATGAATAAAAATTTATGTTAGAACACTTTACAAAATCAATTTAGCTTAAAAACTAATATTTCAGAATTTTTCTTTTTTATATTTTCAATTACTTTTCTTATTTATTTTCTGATAATTAATCCAATGGGGAAATCTATCTTTCTTCACATCGAATATTTCAGCAGATTAAAAGATTTAAATACCATAAGTTTTCTGTAGAGTGAATACTTTTTTCGGAAAAAGTAATGAGGAAAATTTTGGAATAAAACATAAGCTGCTAAACATTTTCTTAAAAAAGAGTGAGACTGAATAGTTTCTAAGATGTACAGTACTAACTTATCTTATCAAATTCTTTTAAGTCTCCAGATTCTTTTAAACATTGAATACTAAGAATTTATAATTTAGCAATTTAATAAATTATTTTCAATTAATATATATATATATATATATATATATATATATATATATATATATATATATATATATATATATATATATTTGTGTGTCTATACATATATTATTTCATCAGCAGTTATTGTAATTTCTTTATTATAAACAAAAAATAGTTCACATTTATCATCCGCTAATATTTGCAATATACTTATCATATGCCAAAGCGTTATACAAAATCAAATAATTAACGGTGTTGTTTCTGTTTAACGATTTTGTTGATGTTGTTTATTGTTTCTTTAATATAAACGAAAGATAATTTGCATTTATCATCTGCTAATAATTGTAATACTTATCATATACTAAAGCTTTATACAAATTCGAATTATTAACGATGTTGTTGTTGTAAAAATAGTTTCAAATTGTTTCCTCTTTATAATATAAACAATATAAATCATTTAGGAAATTCATTAAGATTATTTAACGTGACTAACATTTGACATTTAGATGAATGCCAATGAAACGTAAATAACTAGTAATAGTAATACTTCATCTTCTAATAGAGTTCATGAATCAGTTCTGTTCATATAATAGTAACGCATAATATTAATGTAATATTTTGCCACGTACTTTTTTTATGCTCACAAACATTTTCGTAATTAAGATTTGATTTTGTCCGACCAGATATCATAATTCTTGTGAGCGTTTCATTACATGGGTAAATGTAAATTTGCAATATCTGTTAATTACCTAGTATGCTGGTTACACAAAATGCACAATGTAAACGGTAACATGGAAATAAAGTAAAATTTACATCATGCTTTTAGGTCTTTGAGCTATGTAAACCATTAGCATGGTAGCTCACAAACCGTATTGCCAGTTACATGTCCTATGTAAAATTATAGAAGTGAATAAATTACTGATTTGCATCATGTATTGTTTTTATATTTAGAAATATGTTTAATTTTACCTCATAAATGTCATGGCATGATTTTTAGACATGTTTGTGAGTTCAAGCGATAAAGAATAGAAGCATATATTGATTGTGAGTTATCCATAAGAGAAATTAGTAATCGTTTTTGGTGGAATCAAACCAAATATGTTGGGACACATAATCTCGATAAACGCCAAATTGACATGCCCGAATGCACCTACCTCGTTGCAAAACTTCACGCTTGTTGTGCTCGTAACATTACAAACCATAACACAAAATATTTTGTTTTATACGCTTCAATCGGTGTCCGCTCACACCATTTTGAGAGGAATGTATACAGGGTGTCCATTGCTTCACTTAAACCAGCCTCAAAATCATAGAGGTTTGCACTTGTTATTGTAGATATTAATAAACAATATACATAAGATAATGAAAGGATATTCGTCTTTTCATTTCGTTTCGTTTTCCGTAACGAATACCGTTTTCGGCTTTAGCACCAGCATAGTGTTATTCAATTTGAGATGTATCTGGGTGAGATACTGCTGAAAAATGTATTTAACCGCTTCACCCCCCTGGTCCTGTATCCAAGAACATGATTTCAATGATATTGTATTTCACTCCTGGATACTTCTGCTCGCATCACTGTTAAGCTCAACCCATGGTTTTACTATATCCTCAGCGTTTGTCGTCAGTGGTTTTCCTATAGCACTGTGCGCCATCAAAAGTGGCTCGCAAGCTTCAAGAGTACTTTAACCATCAGAATCATTTGCTCCCTTTTTTGGTCTAATTTTTCTCTTTATATATTACTAATGCAAATCACATGTGGTATATGATTTCAAAACTACTGATACGGAAGGCAAATTTCGATTATTAATCAGATCAACTTATGCAATAAATGAAAAACACATTCCCAGCTATGAACAAAAAATGCTTCTAAGGGAACTTTATAAATGCATGGAGTGTTTAAAACCAACAATGATATCTACACACTAAATACTGAATTTATCATCATTTACTCTAAGCGAAAGACAGCAATTTCAATCATTCGTTGTTTGTAAATAATGATGGTATCTACCAAATAAATTTTCTTGTGACAAATCTTATCTTTCATGATGTTGCATTTTGACTGACACCAAGAAAGATCAAAAGTAAACTTTCAATGCACAATTATACACCAAATACTTTATTCCTTTGTAATAACCTTAACTTGTTGATTTCACAAAATATCATATTAATCATTAACTTCTTATGCAGTAATTATTTTTCAAATTTGTTCAAGAGAAAGCCTTCTCCATATGAGAAATAATTAAAAGTTTATGGATTATGCTTCTATGATGTATGTTACACTTACTCTTACAAAAAAAAAAAAAAACACCCTAGAGTTTTGAACTTATATCTGAAGTATATTTTAATCAACCAGTAAATATGAACAGATTGGATAAATAAACAATACTTAAGGACTTGCGTATCACTAGGGTATGAAACTATGATTACATAGCAAAATGTTCACATTAGCAACTGTGAAAAATATATTGAGTATGAATTTATATTTGTGAAATACATAACACTGAAAATTCATTAACTGTTTTGTAAACAAATTGCATTCTATAGTTCTATTCCACACATCTATTATGATATAATACTTTTTTCCAGAGAAAATCTCAAATTCCGATAAGGTTTTTAATAAACTTCCACTCAATAATGAAACAGTTAGAAACCTCAAGTTTAATTAGTTTTTAGTTTACATATTTATTCAGTCGCCTAACCTGTCTAGTGGTTAGCGTACCTGCCTACGGATGGGGAGGACATGGGTTCGAATCCCGACTCGGTCATGAATGTTATTTCTCTCTTCCTTGCCTTTGTTCTTTTTTTTGTGTGAATGGTTGCCTACCATATAAACAAGTAACTATGGCTGGTGTGTACTGAGAAAGTCACACTCAACACAAAATAAGGTTCAGTTAGAAAAAAGGAGCAGCGCACCCCATAATGCCAGCCTGGCCGACACACGACAACAACAACGGCTTTATCTCTATTACTAAAAACTGAATTAAAAAAACAGAATAAAGATGTAAGAATTAACAAAAATATATGTATGTATAGAAAAGTATACATAACAATATTGTTTTAAGAATATATATAACATCGTATAATTCTATTTTTAAAAATCATTATCCGCTACTTATTTAATTAAATTATATACTAAATTTAAATGAATAGTAAGTTGAATGTTAAAGATTATTAAGTTAAATAGAATGTGTGTGTGTGATCAATTTAATATCATAATGCATTTATGTGCATGTTATTGAATTATTCTTTATTTTACCCTCCAAAAACAGTAATAGGTTAGAGACTGAAAAGTATTAAACTGTTCAGAAAGAAAACAAATAAATTCTACTATATTCAAATGCTTTCACAGAACAAAATCCTCTTACTATCCGCCATATAGAATTTCCTAAAACGTGACTGAAATAAATTTTCAAAGCGTAAAACTAATCCCTCAGAAAATTGAAAAATTAAACTTGCAAATGAAATCTTTTTATTCAATTGAAGTTTTATGTTTCATAATTAGATTTCGAAATAGAAAGTTTATAAAATATTTTAAAGTTAGAGCTTATACTTTCAAATGAGAAATGATTAATTTTGGAGATTCATGTTTTTAAGATGTTGCTTTCAAAATTACATTAGTTCAACTATTTTGATTTAAAAGTTATTTAAAAAGAGTTTTTGTTATTTTTATAAATCTTTATTTTTTTAATTTTTAATTTAAATATTATAAAATTATGCTTGAAAGTAATCTTTGAAACAACAAATTAATGTAATAATTTCACTAATTAATTTAGTATTAAAACCATTAATAGTATTAAATATGTTAATATAATTATATAATCACTTTAATAATAAACTACATAGTATATAATTATTAATTATTATTTAATTAAAATAAAAATTCCAACTTAAAATACTTTAATTGCTTTTTTAATTCTTGGCTTTATTCAATTTTTATTCAGTATTTTTTCATTCTTTCTACATAAATTTTTAATCCATTCATATTATATTTTAAACCACAATTATTTAATTGAAATTAAGATTTTATCATTTTCAAGCTAATTTTAATGTTTCTCAGCATTGTTTCTATATACCTTGCTTAAGTTGACATACGTAAGTATCATATTTTAATTGAACAATTGAAGTTACTTCTTTAAGCATTTTATTCAAAATATATGACAAACACTGAGAGGAAAAAAAAAAAAAAACCCTTTTGAAATCATCTATCCATCTTTGGTATACATGCAGGGAAAACAATAAAACATTTCACATACCATTTTGCAAGAAAAATAAATTGTAAAAAATAGAATTTAAATACTAGACTAATATGATGTATTAAATTCTACATGTGTTAAAATTGTGCCTGATTAATTCACATTCAGCTCCCATAGAAAACTTCCATAAAGAATTTTCAATTTAAAATGCCAAAATTCAGTAGAAAGATTTTTGAATAAAACATATTTTTAATTTACCTTTTGTATTATATATTTCTTTTCAGCATATATGATTACATGTTATGCAAAATATTTGAAAATTATTTTCAAAGAAGTGCTTACTTAACGATACCTTTATTTGCGCTAAGAAGTGAGAAAATTTATCTGAATCTAACTACATTAAATATGCGAAGAATAATAAACTCCATGTGAAAACAAAATGAAATGGACTTCAGAAAATAGAATAAATTTTAATGTTAGCTTTGTTTATAGATCTAAAACAGGTGAACAATGTTAATACAAACAAAACAATAAGGAAATTTTGAATACACACGTAAACAAATTTATAAATATTTATAAGTAATAAAGGTGAAAAACGGTATATGGTTAAACAATTAATGTCATAAATGTCCAATCATAGTGTTTTTCGTTTCCATGTTTTGTATATGAAGATTGTTTAAATAATTGAATTTTACGCTATAATTGATGGTTGATAATGTAAAAATTAACTGCAAAAATAATATATTCTATATCTCGTATATTTTTATCATATAGATTTTAAGTATATTAAGTTTGCTAAACGTAATTCACAAAAGTTTGACAAATTGATCATTTATGTGAAAAAAATTATAAATATACCTTAGTAAATATATTAAATCTAATTTTAAACTTATTTTTCAATCATAAATGAGGAATTAATTTTAATTAAATCTTCAATCTTTTGCATGTCTGAAAAATATTTCTACGTTCGCATCTCACATTTCAAACTTTTAGAAATTGTGGTTGTAAAGAAGTCATAAAATATGGTTTAGAATCGTGTTATGAAAAATAATTTTTAAAAAAATTAATGTATGGGTAATAACCAAAAAATATTTTTCAATTTTATAATCAACATGTAAAATACGCTTGATCATAACTTTTTAGTAAATTCATTTAGCAAATTGCAAAATAAAATGATAATTTAAGTAAAATGATAAATCCAAATGCAGTTTAAATTACAGGTTCAGTCTAAAGATTGGCCGTTCTCATAATTAATAAAACATTTACATGTGAGACCGATTAACTAATGAGTATTAGATATTTAAATAAAACATCCAATTAATAGTAGATATTTTACAAAAAAATATAATTAAATAATTACTTTTTTGTTCATAAAATTGTCGTTAGCAAATAAAAAGTATCAAAATCAATATTCACGCATAAAAATTTAATTAAATACTTTTGTAGATACAATGCGTGTAATTTAGAAATATTCAACTTGAAAGGAATTAGTATTTATAAATATTGCTCCTGCTATCCATTGCTATATTTTACGCTGAAAACTTGTATATTTTAAAGCATAAAGTTACTTAATTTTTTTTAATAAACTGTTTGAATGAAAATTTAATTTTAGGCGTTAATTGAATTCACGAAAAAAGTCTCATTTCCTGAGTATCTATATTTTGATGTTTTAATTTAGAGAAACCAAGCAATATATCATGGAAAGAAAGAATATATTTTCCGCTGTACTGTTGCCCTTTATCAGAAATAATGTCCTTAAAACCAAACGATTAGGTGTCAGACACTCGCAAAAGAAAATTACGAAGCTCGATCGAATCACGCTTTTACCTGCCTTAATATTACCTTCGATCAGCGGTGCGGACATCCAAATGACACCCTTCAGTAGGGGGAGGGTGGGAAAACGGGAGCAAAGTGCAAGCGATTATGGGTTGGAGTAGCGTTCCATTTAGGGTGCATTATCCAGGAGGTGGATCTTTACCCATTTCAAGGGATATTCTGCGAGCTATGCTTCGGTTATAAACGATTTCATCAGACCTTTATGACGTCCCTAATATTTCCCGACCTCATTTTGGCAGCAGACTTTTTTCCCTTTTCTTTTTTCTAACACTTAGATATAAATCTTGAGTATCAAAATTATGATGTGTTGACCATGTTAACAAAAACATTACGAACATTAGATTTTGTCTAAACCTGTAATTATCAAATATAAAAAAAATTACTGTGACCTTAACCTATATGGTATAAACTTTATGAACAAAAAAGCAAAAATTGTACTTTCCTTATATAAATTGCAATTTAATTAGAGTTTATGAAAGTGTTATGTTTCTTTTTAAATTCCTATTTTCATCAAGTTATTAAAATAAAGGAAGTGAATTCGTGTTTCTTCATATTGCACTTTTAAAATAATAATAAATATATCACGTAATTTGTTATTTTATAATAATATTTACAAATATTTGCTTAAATTTAACAATAACAGAGAATACAATTTTACTTAAAAAATCATTGTTAAAATTGTTCTTAAAATTTTTTACATGCACTGCTTTAAGAGAATTTTTGTTTTTTTTTTTTAATAATAGTAAAAATATTCTAAATTATATTGAGCAATAAAAAAAGGAAAAAATTAAAGTATAATGAAAACATTAAAAAACAGTTAAATAAATGTTAATATAAATATTAAAAAATTTTAAAACGAACATCAAAGGTACTCAAAATTCAGTGAACACATATTAGATTTTATAAATAAATTTTTAATATCAATTAAGAAACGGGATTTAGTAATTATGATGAACAAAAAGTTCATGATTAATTCAAAAAATTATTCTGAAAATCTGCTTAATGGAAATTGCTCGAAAATAATTTCTGATGGAGTTTGTTAACAATTTCATACTTCATAAATTATTTAAAAACGTGTTTAAAATATAATCACATTTTCAGTAACCTATTAAAGACGTACTATGCCCTTAATTTTATTGCAGCATGTTAAATAAGTTTGAAGCATTTATTCTCGTATGTTTATTAAATTTCCTTGTCTACCACCCGCGGACTTTATTATTCCTTTGTTTTGAAGCTAACATTTTAAATGGCATCAAATATGGTAATTAAATGTGTAAATATTTTCATAAGCATAAAACTTTTATGATATACTCAAGTTTCCTTAATAAGATTTTACTGAAACCAAAATAGTGGTTGCATAAATATTAAAGTAAGCCCAGGTTAAAATGAGATGTCTCTTAATTTCTCTTGAAAATAATTTTGATGATAATTATAGTCAAAATGTTTATTTTTTACCTAACTCCCAAGATAACCATATTTTTTAAGCTTCATTCGCATAGAAAACTACATTTTTGTAAAAATCGAGATATTATACAATAAGTTTGTTCTTTAGTTTGATTGACAAATATTAGCAAAATAATGTTGTTTGACTATGACACTTGACAGAAATTATCGATAAAAATATAAGAAGATAATATACCTTATAGTCATGTAAAGGTAAATGTTGTTTTTCTGATGTACATAAGAGTATGGACTTTACGTCTGCTGACAGTAATAACTTGTTGCAGACATCATCAGTTGTGAAGTTACTGATGTCAATGTGGCGAGTTTCTCGAGATCCTAAAATGGAATACATAAAAAATTCAAATGTGTATAATGATTAATTTTTTCGGTAAATTTGAAAAGGGAAATTTATTGTTGTAAATAATACTTAATTCTTTTATGAAATACGTCAGTGTTTAGTAATGATATGTAACATAATGGTATTTATTTTAAATGCTATTAATATTCAATAGGTGGTACATATCATTATATAATACTGATGACTAAATGTTTGCTATCAGTGACATTTTGTAAAAATTCACACTGTTATTATTTTTTTAAAAATTCATTCTACAATATTCGGTATTAATGGTGTGGAATATTTAGACAGTAATATTTTCACATAAAAACAAGAAAATAATAGATTATTTATATATTTGTTTTTATGGCACAAATTTCTTTCGTTAGTAAGTAAGAATATAGGCCGTTAAAGGGACTATTATTAGGAATTAATCTGTCAAAGAAAGTAAACAACATGCAATGTCAAAGAAGAGAAGACATAGTATAATTTTTACTTCTTACATGATAATACTTAAATGTAACAAAGCATTGTGTATAAAAATGTTTAAGATTATCTGCGTTCACATGTTCTTATTGCCGTATCTAATTGCAATATTGTTAAGGATTAAAAAAGTTTTAAAATTCATACATCATATTTTATTTTCTGCTGCTTGTGTATTATCCGTTATACTTGCTGAAAAAATTTCCCTTTTTATGTAATAACTGAAAGAAGTTCTTGAAATTAATATTCTTAAATAACTGTACTTTTAGATTAATTCATTTGCTGCAATTAATTAACTATACTAAATATTTAAAAAATTCAAGCACAGTATATTTATATAAATATATTATAAATTGATTTTCGACAGTTTTTTTTTTTTTTTTTTTTTTTTTTTTGTACGCTTTATAACTAATTGTTTTGGAAAATAATCGAAAGTCTTTTGAGCTGGTTTCTGAGATAAATCATGGAAGAATAGGAAGTTATAAAGATAATAAATTATATATTATATTTGAGATATATAGCAAGCGAGTGCGATGCAGATCTGTAATCGCTGAATGCAAGAAAGAATGGTGGATCTGAGACCCATCACATTGACGTCACTGCACTCAATGACTTCCATATTGTGCAGATGGTAGTGCTATATTGTTCAGCTACATCATGAATATATAATATATTCAATCTTTTACGCATCATTTGATGAGCGCTGGTATCATTAGACGTTATTTGAAGATGAGAGAAATATTTGCAAAGACTCTATTGCTTCGCTTTCTTTTTATTCAAAACCATAAGCGTTTCGCTGCCAATGGTGCGATGAACGACAAACATGGACATCGGGAAGAAACGACGTTGTCTTTATTGATGAATCTTAACTCTGCCTACAATACGCTGATGGTTAGTTCAATTCTAAAGATATCGTAGTGAGACTGCTGAAATTTTGCGTTATGCATCATCTCACATCTCTCAACCAGTATCATGGTATGAAGTATTTTTAGATTTCATTTCCGCATCCCTCTAGTAAACATTGCTGTACACAGATCAATTTTGGTATAAGTGATTGTCCCCTCTAATGTTTTTTATCCAAGAATGTATCCTTAATTCTATGCTGGGAAATGTGGCTGTAGTTACAGCGTACAATGGTGGGCTATACAGACTACTGATTTTAACATTCATGTAAGTACACGGATGTATGCTATGCAACAAAAATTACTAATTTTATAATTATTTACATTTTGGAAGAGGTTGCGTTTTCATTCAGTTGGCGTTTATATAAAATATTATTTATATAAGAGATTTTGCTTTGATATCTGTGGTTTTTCTTGGTCCTGCATTTTGGGTGGCATCATATATAGATGCTAATTCTTATGTTCTTCTACTTCACAAGCACTCATACTTTTACTAACTAGTTTCAAGCTAGGAACATGATTTCGTTGGCAAATTTTAATTCCCCTTTAAAAATAAAATTTTGAAATAGGAATTTTAAAATTTTAAATATTAACGTTTTAGTATAAAAAGTTTTTTTCAACTAGAATCATAACACATACATAGTATTTAATTTACTAATGTAAACATTTAACATATTATCAATTTTTTTACTAAATTAAACAGAAAAAAATGAATACATGTTTAAAAAATAAGATTAACATAAATATTTCAATAATATTTTAAGACAATTAATTTATATTTAATTACATGCATATGTTAAAGGAATAGGTAGAAGGGTATTAAAATTAAAAATCAAAAGTGGTATTCGTATAAAATTTAATATTTATATATGTATCCTATACAAACGTATATTTCTTCATTTTATCCAATTATACCTCCCTGGCCAATTTCCAAACTTTCAACTTGTTACTCTTCCGAAAAGGAAATTTCCGATTTCGGAACAAAAGGGTAAGAAAAAAAAACATTAGATTCAGGTCCTAAGGATGATTTATTATGGCAGCTTGTACATTTTATAGGAGGCCACGATTTATGCGTAGCAAACAAGAGGAAAGCGGAGGAGAAAATTCCTTCGGACTAAGTATCGTCGACTCTTAAACATCTCCGTTTAATGGGCTAGATCGGCAAACATTACTTTGGCATCTTTTCTCGTTTAAACACAATTTTCGTTATAATATCACCTGCAATGATTAATGGCGAAATATTCTTGCTCAGTTTTTGAAAAATTTCGCCCCGAATTATTATGTTTTTAGGATATTGCGAATGTCGTTATAACTTAACGCATTTTACCTTTTTGTAGTGTTTATACTTATTTTGAATCAGGCAATTATTTGTTGTTTAGATGACAGATGTTCAAAATGATTTATTTTATCAAAGCTGCTCGTTATGTTATTTTGTATTTTAAATATATTTAAGCTTTATCTGCAAAAATATGTTTTTGTAAAATTTCAAAATAAGAAAATAAATGTCAATTTCATTTATTGAGTTAAAAAATTTTTTAAGTTGACTTGTGCAAATTTCTTTTAATTCTGATAAAAAAAATAAATGAAAATGTGTTTTCCACCACATCATAACCGATAAGTTAAGAGACTTAGGAACTCAGGGGAAGAGCTTGCTTAGACTTAATTTTTTAAGTCTAAGCAAGTTATAAAAATGTAATTTGAAGTACCTAAAATGTTTTCTATAAAATATAACAAGGTAAAAATGTTTTGACTTTAATGATAGCAATTTTTGTGACAGATACGTCAGAAATTTATAATATTCATAATTTTTTTTATTTAAAGTGATTTTTTTACTACGCAAGTGGGCGGGTCATTCTTCACCACCTTTAATTCTAGTTTAATTTATATTTATAAATATTACTTAAATTTAAAATTTCTGTTTCTTAATTTCTTTTTTTTTCAATTTATTTTCACAAAGATAATATTTTATACGTTCGCTTAAAGTCTTTAAAATATATCAAAATAAGCAAATTTTGTTGAAGTATAATGGAAATTAAATAATTTCTAAGAAATTTAAAAGTTTGATACACTTTTAATTATTATTGAGCTATCAACGTAATACAAAAGTGTAACTTCTTTAAGCAATTTTCTGGGTTTCAATAGAAAAATAGTTACAAAATTAACAAAAAATATATTTTACTGATCAACAAATTTTGTAATTTTTTTCGCATTTAAATAAGAGAAAAATTTTATAAACCCTATTTTTTCTTAAATAAACAATTTCTGTGATAAAAATATGAGATTTATTACAAGACGAAGATTTGTATCAATTTCTTGTCTAAAATATTACTTAAAAGTGCATGAATTGTCTACAAAATAATAGGATCTAATTACACGACTGAATGCTAATCTCAGTTATTATTAATGCACAACTTCACTGCCGAACATGTGTCCTCATTTTCACATAATATTCAATAAGAGAGATATTTTTTTCCTCTCTGCTGAATATTATATTTATATTCACGGACTTACACTGCCTGATATTCTTCAATTTCTACTTTAAATTCTAAAACATTTCATTTTGTACCAAGGATCTCCAAAGTCTGTACCCTCTACGTCTTATTTCCAAAAGGAAACATTTTTTACTATCCTAAATAATGAATTGAATTTCCAAAATCCTCTAAGGAACATCAGGTGCTTAATGGAACTGGTTTGCTTCCAATTTATAGAGAACTTTCAAAGTTTCTTTATTGACAAGTTTTACAACTGCAACTTTTAACTAATTTTAAAGCAAATTTCCACATCTGAATTCAATGAATTTGCTAAGTCAAATAAAATGAAATTTCAATTATTTGCCAAATGTATACAAGTTTGTTTAAAAATCCTCTCTTAAAATATCCGAATTTATTTATGAATAAAATAAAGTGTAAATGTTTATAAATGTATAAATTTAACTAAATATTTACGTAGGCATTAAAATTAAGAATGAGTTTTGAAATTATGATAGAGTGTTATACGCTAGAGTTTCATCTTTTTTTTTTTAAGGAAAAAATTTTTTATACTCATGTACAGTTCTACAAAATGATAAATTTAAAAAAAAATCAATAAGAGTATTTCAGTTTATAATTTTAAATCTGTGCTCCTTGTATTTTATCTCATACACACCATAAATTATAAATAATCTAAATATATACACATAAATTAATACTATATAATATTAACTCATAATACTATAACAACGAACTATTTATTCTTTTTGAAAATTGGTATTTTCCCCAATCTTTTATATTTTTCATGCATGTTAATGAAATATAATTTTGTTATGCATTACGTTTGTATTAGCAAGAACTCCGTAAATTTTATTATTTTAATAGTGGCTTAAAAAATTCTTAAAGCAAGGATTCTTATTTACATACTCCCTCGATCATAATAACGTATAAACACACAGAATATGAGTCTCGCTGATAACCACATTCTACTCACTCTCGGGAGTTGTTCGGTTGGATCTCTTTCGCAGGCAGCAGATGAACAGAATGCAGCAAAGTAGAACTATCACTGCCACACCAGCCATCGCTATAATCCACCAAGACTTCACGGCGAAGAATCGACTGCGAATATCCTTCGGTGCCAAAGCTGTAGTTGCAGCGTCTGGAATAATACCTAAAGGCGATAAAAACGATCCAATCACATTAGATATAACGGAATTGATATTTACTCAGTAGACAACACTCTGATTAAAATCTATACTAAATATAATGTTTTTACCATACATAACATAAAGGTAATAAAATATTTTAATCACATTTAAAGTTATTTGAGATAGTTTTGAAAACTCTTAATTACCAAGTTAATGAAACTTGCATAAAACTGCTTTATTAGGATTTAATATATTTGGTTTACCTTCCAAGAGTCAAGATGTGATGTACAGCTGACACTCTTGAAACCAAAACGTGACATATTTAATATAAATGAATAAGTATTTCACTGATAAATGTCCAAGACTGTGAGTGAAGGACACGAGACCTGTCTAGTTATATACAATATTAAAGTTCCTTGACTGACACTTCAAAGTAAATGAGCTTAATGTAATAGTCTAATTAATGGCTTAACATTTGACGTTATTATTATAAATTATACTATTAAATATGAAACTCTTATTATTTTCTAATTTTTTCTTAAGATTTCGCATTAAAAATATTTTCGTCTTAAAAATATATTGCAATTTATGATTTTTTTCTCTTACTTTTTAATTAAAATGAAAATTAAAATGAAATGATATGAAACATTTTTAATAATAATTTTTGTACTTTAACCAAATGCCAAATATATATAGTTGAAAAAATTCTTCTTCGAATTCAATTTTATACTTTATAATTGTAAAAGAAACAGTCTTTAGAAAATTTAACATTACCCGTGAGTATTGAAGGTTTAATTTTGAAAATTTACATTGGTGCTCCATATTTCAAGGAATTCCATCGACAATACTGGCAATACTACATTTAGAAATATGTATTCGCCTTGTTTATGGGTTCTAATGCCATGTATAAGGTTTTTTTGAGTAAAACCTGTGTATGCCTAACAGGATAAATGTAATAATTTATGCGTTTGCATAGCAGTGAATATCTTGTATTATTTTTAATTTATGCACAAGTGTATAAGTTTGAAATTTTTAATATTTGCTTCGTAGAGAAATACGTCATTCCTCCTAAATCCTACCCTATGATAATACTAGATTAATTTACATAATTAAAGTGTATACGGTGTATACGTTAAATGCATAATTCATAATGTCTGAAAATCCGATAAAGATTTTTCATATTCAAATTCATTGCGATAAGTGATTATAATCACTACAAGTTTAATTCATGCAAAGTCTGCTATTAAGTGATTTCTTGTCCTCACATGTTCAAAGAAGAAATTTTGAGAATTTCAGATTAAATATCTCTTATTAGTAATACATTTTGAAACTTTCAAGTCATCAAAATGAATGTAATTTTTTTACTGCATTAAGTAATGATACATATTAATTTAGAATAAATTCCAATTATACGAAAAATTAAATTCTCTTAGTTGTTAATATAATACTTTCGTATAACAAATTGCTCTAATGATATATTTAAACAAATTTTAAAATTTTTAAAAACATTTTTAACTGTAAGATAACAATATTTTGATTAAGAAAGTTGTTGAGAACTGTAATTAAAAATTAACTAAGCAGCGAAGGAGAAAGTAGAAATAATTAAGATTATAATGAGTACATATTTAAACAAAACTTAATATTATCACAGGTTGTATATTTAAACATTCAATATAATTCCTAATAAGGCTTCGGTGTTTATTCCACGTTTAACATGTATTTACTATGTTAAACCTGCATTGTGCTTGAATTTAAATGCACTTTATATTCATATAATATATATGAGAGAGTGTTTAACAATGAATTGGGATTTATAAAATAATTAATATTATATTGCAATATAATTTACTATTGGTTATTTTGTTTCAGGAAATTAAATAAATTAATGTTTAGTTGACAATTAGATTACAGATTTCGCAGGCTGTCAATTGACTGAAATTTCATTATAACTCTCATAACAAATTATATTATTTAGTCCGCATTTATTAGTATCCCCTGCTTTATTATACCCAAGTTCAATTCTCAGTAAATATAATATTTCTAATACATTCGTGTTGATTCAAATATGAAATATGCATTTACCAAGCTCACCAACAGGATTTAAGGCTTCAAATATTTACTAGATCAACTGAATACCTCCTCAGCTGGCAATCTCCAAGGCCTTTAAATAGCTGTTACAGATTTGCAGATAAGCAATGGATATTCTGATAAGGATATCACTGGATATTAAACAGTCACGGAATTCTACGTTTACCATTTCTGTATCTTAGAACTTGCTTGACACGGAATCATTAATTTACAAATACTGAATTGTTAAGTATGTGTTATTTGTGAGTAATTTATAGAGGGGGAGAGAGAGAGAAGATAGTATGAAGGATATTAATAGGTACAAATATGGAGGTCATAAGAAGTGTGCCATATGTAATAAATGTACAAGCGCATTTTGAATGTCAGTTGTTCTCTCACTCCAATTTTGGCAATACGTTATATAAAAATATGATAAAAAATTATATATATATATAAATATAGAAAGATATAAAAATATATATATATATATATATAATGAAAAGTTCTGCTATCATTCTAAAATTAAACATTCAATTTTATGAAAATTTATCGAGACACTTTTAATTTTATAAAAAAAATATTAATACTTTAACTCCCGTCTTCCGATGATCACAAATGAAAAATGCAAGCCATTATAAAATGGTTAGCAAGATTAAAATGTGCTGATTTCTGATATACTCGTTTATGTACAACCGTAGGCCGCGGTGGCCTGGTTGGTTAGGGCGTCGTTCTGGTTACCAAACGGTGGTGAGTTCGAAGCATGGCTTAGCCGATGATCCGTCGTGTTCACTAATGACGACTGGGGCATATTAAATCCGTCGGGTCCCAGTGTTCTAAATGTTTGCATTACAAATTAATACCTCTAGGGTGGTTGGAGCCAGGCTTTGGGTATTCACTGGTTTCAATCTTTAAATTGTAAGATTCAGTTAGTGCTGCCATCTATGAGCCAAAAGTCGTACTTCCACCTTAGTATGAGAGAGCTCTTTTAAAGAAAATGGAAGACACTCCCTCTAAGACTTCATTCGCATAGTCTCTGTGACAGGCGGGCTTGGCGTTGTCAGGTGTCATTAACAACATATATAATCGTTATGACTAAGCAACTTATAACATTTTTTCATGTAGTTTATAAAATATCTCAATAATTATTAGCAGTCACAACTTATAATATTAAACCTTTTAAACAACAATATTTTTA
>JAPDSC010149130.1:0-20221 GCA_026290005.1 Latrodectus geometricus
ATTTCTTAACGCATCAGTGACCGAAGGAACTCTGTTCCACTTGAGTTCAAAAAGGCAAACAGATTTACGCAAGAACAATGCTTTCACCATGATTCGTTTCCTTTCTCCTATTTACGATGTATAAAGTGTGTATAAAATACACATTTTAAGCATTATATTTCTAATGCTTAAAATGTGTATTTTATACACACTTTATACATCGTAAATAGGAGAAAGGAAACGAATCATGGTGAAAGCATTGTTCTTGCGTAAATCTGTTTGCCTTTTTGAACTCAAGTGGAACAGAGTTCCTTCGGTCACTGATGCGTTAAGAAATCAGCTTTGAGAAACTTGAATCTATTGTCTTTTTGCTGGAATAGAGAAAGTTTAAGTCATTCTGTAAGTCTTGTGAAATATAAATTCTACACTTCCGTAAATAAATTCATAATGTAAGCTTTTATTTTCGAAGAGGTTATTACTTATGTAGAGTAATAAGTGGTGTTTTTGTAAGTTAATGGACGTGCTGATTGACATAAATAATTTTAAATATAGATTTAAAATTAAATTCAGTTCTTTATCCTTAATATTTATTTAGTAACACTTAGCTTATAGAATAGTATTAAAATTTTTGTTAAGTGAATGGGTTAAATGATTGAATAATAAAAAACGTTTTTAAAAATTTTGAACTAATATTTAGATGCTTAAAATTCAAATATAATATGAGTGGGTTGCTCCATTATTGAAAAATATTATTCCGATACTAAATCAAATCAGTTGTGTCTTATGCTAGAATAGTGTAAGCTTTTTTGATGATAAAAATATTATATGATCAACTTAAATATGAATATTTCTTTAATAAATATGTGTTTGTGTATACATATTCTTATGCAATTAAATTCTAAAAGAATATTTTCACTTAGATAAATGTATAAATTCAATATTTAAAAATATTATTTATTACAATGATTTTTAAAATAATTCTTTCATTTTGGGATAATATTATTTTTTAATTTTTAATTTTATTATTTTAATTTTAAATATTATTTTTTACTTTTAATTTTATTTTAAACTCAAATTAAAAATAATTAATATTAGTATTTTTTATAATTCTCATATTTGTGAGGTTTGATTTTAAATAGAATTTTCTTATTTGTATTAAAACACATTACAATTAAAATGAATAAAAAATCTTCATAAACAAATAATTATTTGTAAGTAAATATAGTTACTTTTTAAGATTTCGTAACAAATAGATGTATGTAATAAAATTGGTAAGTAATAAAATTTACAATATTTATTCGGCAATAAAAATTGTATTTTATTTGTCTGAAAAGAAAGACAGTTGAGTCTCTAAAACTCAGCTCTCGACAAAATGTGAAACTTACAACTCGTCTACACTTGTTAAGGTGAAGCGAAACATTGTGTCCAATGCAAAAGTTACTGTTAAAGTTTATGGAAAATGTCAGATAATGATGAATAAGTGACGACTCTGATGTACTAGCGTATAAAATATAGCATAATAAGGAAAAAAAAGACAGTCGAAACTGTCTTTAAGTATTTTGAACAGTAACATGCATCAGTAGGGCACTTTCTGTGTTCCTCCGTCATTGTAATGAACCCGTAATACACTGAGTGTAGTATGAGCGATAATAGAACATTCACTTATAGCGATAATAGGGTAATAATACACTTCTTTAAAAAAATTAATAATCAGCTAATTAATTTTTATCGTAGACAACTTCATGCTGTCATAAAGAATTTTTCTGTGGTCTGTCTTATCAGGTCAATTATTGTACACTGTGTATTAATTAATTTTCAATTTCATGTAATAATGGCTCTATTTTCATAAAATACTTTTTCGACCACCTTACTATCAACCCAATGCTTTCACAAACTCCGCCCCGCTTCAGTCTACATTTAGTGTAATTTAAGGAACTCTTGTATTTCCTTAAAATTTTCTTCTGACATTTAATATGAGGTAGAATAACTTATGATGTTTATGTACAAATAAGAAACAAAAGTTCTGATTTTTAAAGTAGTTAAATAAGCATTTTCCTGTTAAAAATATTTTCATGCTATAAATATATTTTAATTATACTAAAACAATATAATATATAAATAAAACTACCATTAATATTTTCAAAACTCTTCAAAGTGTTTTCACTCCAATATATTTTAAAATACAGAGTATATAAAAAAGTTGTTAAATAGCATATTTTCTACTTTTATGCGGCATTATTGGTTCTGCAAACATTATTAAGTGTTAATTGAAAATAATTATGTTACTGAGGTGTTTAAATTTGACAACGGTGTAATTTAATGAGTCTAAAGTTACTAACATTTTTGTATTACTGCTAGTAATTTATTCTATCAATGATTTTGAAATATGAAATATTCTGTGACTTAAAAAAATAGTAGTTTTATCCTGCAATGAAAAAATTAAGATTAAATATCTAGGTGTATATGATGTATGCCAATTTTTATATGGTGTATGAACAATATTTACCCATATACAACAATGGGGGAGGTAAATATTGCGAAACATGGTTCAATGTTTCTTCTTTTGTAAACCTAAGTATACCAGAAAAATAGAATTTTTAATAGTAAAAGTTTACTATTAAAATGAGAAATTCAAAAATTATAAAATGCAAAACTGTGAATAGAATTTATAAAAAAATATTACAAGTGTCTTTTTCAAAAATAGAGATATTAATATTCTTATATATATTATAATATATTTTAATATAATAATATATATAAGAATAATATATTTTAATTTAATAATAATTTGATATTCACTAAATGAGGTAATTAAATAATTTAATTATTTCGACTTCTAAAAATATTTAAAATTAAATTTATTTTAAAAATAATATTTCTGCCCTTAATAATAATATATAATTGACTGTAGTAGAAAATTATAAACTAAAAATAATATTATAAATTGGATATAATATCTATCAGTATACTAAGTAATTACAAGATTTAATATACCATAAACTGCTCTTATTTACGATTGAATCAAAATATCCGAACATTGAACTATTCATTTGAAATAATTGTGCTAAAAAAATGAAAAGTGAAAAATCATAGCGACACTCAAAATAAACGACTTCTTAATTATTGGTAAAAAGTTACTTCAATTAATGTTCTATATAATATATAATCAATTTTAAACATTTTATTTTTCTCATTTTATTAACCATTTAATATAAAATACACTTCTGGCTATTAAAATTGCTACATCAAGAAGGCGACATGCTACAGACGTGAAATTTATACAAAAGGAAGAAAGTGCTGTGATATGCAAAGGATTAGCTTTTCAGCGCATTCAGACAAGGCAGGCGCCAGTAGTGACTCCTACATTGTGTTTAAATGAGGAAATTGTTCAGCCGGTTCCTCATACACAAATTGCATTTGAATGTTGTTGCCTGGTGAAAAGTTGTTGTGATGCCTGTGTGCGTACCAGCACGTTTCTTACTTTGATAAAGGTCGAATTGTAGCGTACCGGGATTGCGGTTTATCTTATCGCAGTATTGCTGCTCGCGTCGGTCGAGATCCAATGACTGTTAGCAGAATATGGAAGCGATGGGTTCAGGACGGTAATACGGAACGGCATGCGGGATCTCAACGGCCACCTATCACTAGCAGCCGAGAAGACAGACATATTATCCGGATGGCCGTAATGGACCGTGCAACCACGTCACGAGCCGTGAATCGAGAAACGGGGTCGTTTGGAAGACAACAAGTGTCTGCACGAACAGTTCGACGACGTTTGCAACAGCATTGACTCTCTTAACTGGTAAAACCCACCATGGGTTAGGTACAGGGAGTCTTGCTGGTGCCCACAGCATTGACTCTCAGCTCGGAGACCATGACTGCGGCTTCCCTTGACGCAGTGTCATAGACAAGAGCGCCTTTAATGGTGTGATCAACGACGAACGTGTGCGCATTAATAGTGAGACATCATCTTTTCAGATGAATCCAGGTTCTGTGTACAGCATCATGATGGTCGCATCCGTGTTTGGCGGCATCGTGGTGAACGCACACTGGCGGCGTGCATTCGTCATCGTCATATTGGCCCATCACCTGGCGTGATGGTATGGAGTGCCATTGGATACACATCGTGGTCACCTCTTGTTCGCATTGATGGTGCTTTGAACAGTGCACGTTACATTTCTGGTGTGTTACGACCCATGTCTCTACCCTTTATTCGAGGACTGCGAAACCCTACGTTTCAGCAGCATAATGCCAATGCCCGACCGCATGTTGCCAGTATTTCACGGACCTTCCTTAATACGGAACATGTTCGGCTGTTGACCGGGCCAGCATGTTCTCCAGATCTTTCACCAATAGAAAACGACTCGTCAATGGCTGCGAGCGACTTGCTCGTCACCAAACGCCAGTCACTACGGTTTATGAACTGTGGCATCGTGTTGAAGCTGCATGGGCATCTGTACCTGTACATGCAATCCAATCTATGTTTGACTCAATGCCCAGGCGTATAACTGCTGTTACTACTGCCAGAGGTGCTTGTTCTGGGTACTGATTTCTCAGGCTCTATCCAGCCAATTATTTTGGAAATTTAATGACTTGTTATTTCTAGTATAATATATTTGTCCAATAAATATTATTTTGTTATCTGCATTTCTTCCTGGTGTAGCAATTTTAATGGCCAGTAGTGTATTTTATCACTCCAATAGATTTGTTTTTCGGATATAGGTATGATGACGATTTTCCCACGAAGACTTAACTAATAAATGAATACTGAAATAATTCCCTTAAAATGAAGTATTTTTATTATAATTAAAATGTCATCGTTTTTTTTTATTTATTTTTATAAAGGTTTCTTGCATTCAATATAAAATTTATTTCTCGGATTTATTCCTTTTTATATAAAATTCAATAATATTTGCTTTTATTAGTTAGTTTATTTTTGTATCAATTGAAGTTAAAACTCATTTTTTGGAAACCAAACTCTTAGAGCATAAAAATAAAGTATTTTTTATATGCTTTAGAAATTGCAAATATGATTGCAACACTAAAAATTACTTTTTTTATTTAAATCATTTGTGTAAAATTTTAAGTTTAGGGTTTACAGAAACAATGTTAACGGAATAAAAATAAAAAAATAACATCCTTGAGAAGTTTAAATAAATCTAAATCTATCTATAATATATTTTATATAATTTAAGATTTTAATATAATTAATATTTAAAATTATAATAGATTTATTATATAAATATATATATATATATATTAAATCTTAAATTTATTCTAAGTGAAAATGTCTTCGCAAGAAAAACTTCTGTCCTTAATTATTTTTAGCATACATACGCATTCGACTATTGTAAGGAAATAATCCTTTGCTTTATTTCTGGATTAAAGTTATGGAATATTTTAAAAATAAATGTTAAAACTTTTTATGACATTAGAAAACTCTCTTGAACCATCTTGTCCTTGAAGATCAAATATTTTCCATATGATCTACGTATGATAGATATTTGAAGATCAGTCTTGTGATAGTATTAGTTTTTTAGATAATATATAGTAAGCAAACACTGAAGAAATAAAACTATCGATGGTGCAAAGTAATGTTGCAAACAATCGATAAGCAAATATAATTAACTTTTTGTAACTGCCCAGGATTATTATGATTATTCTGCTATCAAAAGTACTGATAACTTTTGTTTTAACTTCTATATTTTCATTGATCAGCATAAAATCTAATGTGATTCATAAAATAAATCACATCAATATTTAATTGAAAACTTTGGTCAAGTTAATATTCTCTTTCTTATTTTAATTGGATATTCGAAAAACACTAATTGACATAGAATTTCGTGATTGCGAATTTATGGCCAATATAAGAGACGTAATTTAATATCAGTTTCTTTTGAACTTTTTGAACAATTTGAACAAAATGTATTTAAAATAAAATTTTAATTTTTGTTATTTTTCAGAGAACATTTATTCGTGATACTAGATAGTATTTTATACATTTATATTGATATGTGAATAATTTTTGTGAAACTAAGGATATTTAATTTCTACCACAATTTTACCAGTTAGTTTTTTTCAATCTTTGAAGAAATTTTTTTGATGTATTTTTCAAATTTATATTATTTAATAATTACTACGTCGACAGTGTTGATTGAATATGAGAGACAATGATTTGTATAAAATTTATTATAATAAAATATGTTTTAGAAGAAAAAAAATTGTTTTGTATATCATAAAAAAAAGTTAAAATAAACATGTAACTCTTTCTATATTAACACTTATTCTGTATACATTTTACAGTTACATTAAAACATTTTTTAGTCATATAAAACATAATATTTAATAATATAGTTATAAAGTAATGTGAATAGCTATACCTTACTATCATATCTTTGATAGAACTCTTAATTCTAAAGAACCTCAATAATTTCTAATTTAGAACTTCATGTCATTATGAATGAAACATAATTTATTTTAAGAAAAACTTTTATATGGATTAAAATTTACAGAAAAAATTAAAATTTTTTAATATTTATCTTTTAAGAAATTGAATATATTTATGAGGAATAAGCCAGTAAAATTAGATAAATTCTCCATTATAAATTTAAAACACATATAAAACATTCAATTTCATATTTTAATTTGTAATTAATTAAAATTATATTCTAATAAAATGCTAATTATTTTCGCATTTATGATTGCATAATTTTATCATTTAATTATCAGGAAGTCAAGATACTTATATATAAAGATAAATTATATTTAGACAGAAATTATTAAATATATTGTGATTGAGATATTTTTGTTTTATTAAAAACACCAGAATTTAAACTTTCAGCAAAAATCAATACCGTATATACTTAAAATCTTCGTGATAAAAAGAGGAAGTACTTTATTTTTTATTGTAAAAGAAATCCTGCTTAAATTTTTTTCAAGTGAGTTACATAAAAAAATTGAAGCTGTGTCACTTCTATTATTTTCTAAGAAATTCTTACTTCCAAGCTTCATGTAAACTTATTTTATGTCAGTTCAAAGTACTAAAACTGGGTAACAAAAGAGATTTTCACTTAAAGTTGAACTAGATTTCAGTTGTTATCTCTAGTATTACCATTTTTTACGCCATTCTCAGACAGCGTGAATAAAATATCGAATTTTTTTTTTCAAACAATCTTGAAAAATATCTTAATGTACATGTATATACATACATACATATGTATATATGTATGCAATTTAAAATATCTGAGTTGAAATTATTTGAAAGGAATTTAAATATATATAATTTTATTTTACATACATCAATACTATGTGTCACGTGTCAGTCAGTATAAGTGTGATTCCAATGCACGTAATAAAATACACATTTGTGTATGTAAATAAAAAAATAATTAGATGCAAATCTGAATTTTATTTACTTCTGTATGTCAGAAAAAATCAAGATATTTTGTAAAAGATTAAAAATATATTTGTTTTGGAGATTTATGTTGATTATCTGATTATATTTATTAGATTCAAAATGCATTTTTTATACATTATTAGGGAATAAGAATACAACTTTCACATTTATGGAAGCTAATAAATACAAATAAAAAATTGTTATTATAAAAAATAAACTTTTTTTATAAAAATATATAAAACTAGTCTTCAAACTTTACTTTTAAGTTTTCATTATAATGCTATTTTCGTATATGAGAATGGTTCCTAATTTCAGGACTATACTTCTAAATATCTGAAAATTAATAGTGAGGTTTATAGTAAAAATTTTCGAATAGTGTCTGAATACAACTTTGTCATACATCATGTGTTATTTCACATAATTTTAAATATTCTTTTATGTAATTTCTACATACATTTCATTAGGAGATATTTGCAAAAATATCACACATTATCTTAAGTCATACTTAAAAAAAAATTATGTAGGATTTTATTTTTTTAAAAGCAAAAGAAAGATTGCTGGAATTTTCTTAACTGTTAAAAATAATATCGGTTATAATTCTGAGTACATATTTACATGTAATATACGCTGTAGAGTGTTTGTAGATTAAAATGAATTTTAAATTGGGAGGAACATTAAATTCTGGGCAGAATAATAAGAATCATAAAAAAATATGCAAACATGTTCTAGTATAATTTCTTAATAAAATATTTCATTGAAAAATTATACAAGAACAGTTTTTTTACTTCTAAAATTAGAATTTTTTATTTCGAACAGATTTGCTTAGGTTTTAATATTTGCACTGATGATATTCAGCTTATGTAAAGTGGCACGTAATACAATATTTATAAGTTTTTAAGAAAACAAATTTTTCATACGTGATTATTCAATATGATATTTTAAACTTTTCAAATAAAATAAATTAAAATCTCTTCCAGAAATAAAATGCTTATTTCTGAAAAATAAAACAACAATATGAAAATACATAGTAATATCTTATTTCCTTAAAGTTGCTGAATTCGAAAGAAAATCTAGAAAGATTACTCCCATTTCGACACTTTCTGAAATCACAAAGAATTATTCAACTTTTATTTTTATCAAATAGAATTCCCTAAAATTTAGCTTCTGCTTTTCAAAGAAATCGTATTTGATTATGAAACATTTATAAAAATATAAAATGCATTGACAGATTTATGTAACAGTTCAAGTTTGAAATTGTAGTAAAGTGCAAGCATCTTTCTAATATGAATTTTTTATATTATTTCGATTTCAAAATATTTGAGCTGTTTGAAACATTTTTTTGTTGCACTTGAAAGAAAATATTTTCAAAGAATTCATTATAAAATTTTTTTGTCAAAAATTATTAAAACTACTATACATTCTAAATTTCTTCGACATTGTCAACTTTGAAATTTCAAATCTTTTTCTCACATTTAGAGGGATACTCATGTATAGATAAAATAAATAAAAACAGCAAGAGTTAATGAAATGGAAAATATAATATATATTCTTTAGAACTGCATAATTTATACAGATATTTTTCTGTATAAATTATATATATTCGCCAAGAACATATTGATACAAATTTGAAAAACTGTGCCATCCTTATGCAATAGTAAAGGAATTATGTACACAATTGTACTTTAAATGTTAATTAATAATTTTACAGTTAAATTAATATAAATAAAATAAAATAGCATACATTTAAACAACCTATATAAACCAAGGCTTATAACTATTTTATGTATCATACTTGGCAAATACATAATTTCAATTCCATTTTAAACTGTTTTAAGTAATCAAAAAAAAATTTTCGTAGATTTTTAAATATGATAAAACTATATTTTGTTACTTCTTTTTTGCAACGCTGATCAGTTTTAAGAAACTTTAATTCATACTTTAACATTTTAAACATTAAAAAAAATCTCATTAAAAGACTTAATGTTATTATCAACAGGTTTGTTTAGATAATGTTTATGAGGACATTATTACAGCAAACAGAAGTATATTGAAATTTATGTACTATTAATAAAAGTAAAATATTTTTAGGCTGAAAGTAAATCAATCTGTATATGTTTGAATACTGCCTTCAATATTTTATTTCTTGGTTTAGTAAATTAGTTAGATTAAGTTTGTCTCTTGTTTATGAATATTTCCATAACATTTTAAATTTACATTAAACCTACATTTACACTACACTCTCTGTCAACAAAATATGCACAGAAGACGCAGCTGGATTATTTTTAATTATTTTTAGTTGTCAAAAGTCAACAGTTCATTTTCTCTTCAAGCATAATTTGTAGAATAATTTTAAAATTTAATATCTACCAAAATAAATTTTCTCTATTTCCAATGATGAGGGCATAGCATTTACTATGGATTTTCAATCATTCATGTATTTTAAAAATTATATGTATTCCATATTTTTGTAAACTATAGATTTTTTTTTTGGAGTTTATAAAACCCCGGAAGAAAGACTTGAGCTTTATTTAAGATTAAGCATTTCCTCAACTATATGCCACAAAATAGGAATATTACAGCTGATTTTTATTTTTAATGCCATAAGATCAAAAGGTTTGAATATAAAAATAATATTTTCGATCTTTAACCATTCTTAAATTATATCATCCATATACTGTGTTCCAAACTTCCGTGTGCATATTTGAAAGGAAGGTGCAGAACTCATAGGATAGAAGGATAGTAACCATATTAGCACAGGAAAGCATGGGAGAAAACCGATGACTCTTTGCTTGTTTCCTCATTATAAGTTCTCTATGTTTGAGATAAACATAAATGCACTTACAAATGCTGGTTAAACGGACTCCCACTTCATCGGTGACAAAGTTGATAAAAACAGTTGATCAGTTGTATTGCAAAATCTATAAAATAGTTTTATATAAATTACTTGTTTTCTCAGGTGCATCGGAATCTTGTGAAAAGTAGATTTTCAAGTTTATTGCACAAAACTGGGCATGCTGAGAATATCAAGAACACTTGTATACAAAGATGGCTTGCTAAATGAGGGAAAATAGAATTTTGATGTCAGTGTACGAGGGTTAGTAACTGACTTTGGAAAGTCTTGACCAATTACTTGTTTTCCTTCTTACAAGATGACTTCTTAAGCCCCACCCTTGCATGTTCAGAGAATTCAGGTACTCCATCTGAATGAATATCGATGAAATCACGCACATGTACGGTTGTGTTTACGCCAATGTTCAGCCGACGCAGATAATATTACTATGTTCATTGATTTTGTAACTTTTTCCTGTTAAGCATGTTAAATATGTCACGTAGGTATTAAACAACCTACATGGGACTCAATCATAAGCAACTCAACAAGAACTAAATGCGGAAATTAGGTTTAAAATGATGGAGGTGACAGTTCATTACACATAGTATGAGTGAGACAATTGTTTTAGGTATGGCCGTCCTATCTCTTCTCTCAGATAATATGATACATTAAGTACTGTAAAATAGATGACCTACTCATCAAATTTGCAATATTCCCAGTAACTTGAATTTTTCAGATTAGTAAAATATTTAATTTGTCTTTGCTACTACGAACTATGAAAAACAAAGCATCTTCGAAAATGTTTACCAATCAATATCACATAATTATTGTAAGCATTTAAATAATAAGCGTATTCATAAGAGTTAATAAATACGCTTTCTGTGTTGTTCATAAATCCTTAAATGTACTCATTTATCGAATCATAATGCACTTTACAGAAAATTATGTTACAGACTTAATATGTATTTGTCTCTCTCAATTAGGTGAGGATGAAATTTACATTCATGCTTTACTGATTAAATATGATTAGTGTGACAATATTTTTTCCTTTAAAAACTTGTGCACGATGTTTTGTAACAAATTACATAAAAAGTCTAAATCATGAATATTTATCTATTTTTAATACACAGTTTATCTGAATTTCCTATTCATTCAATTTTTTTATTTAAAACAGTTTTAAAATAATTATTGAGTTATTTTAATTCTAATTTTAATTCTGAATTTTTTAAGCTATCATAATTTAATAGTTGTTTTTTCTCAGGAAAAATTAATTAATTTGATTTTCTTAAAAATATAAATTTTCCAGGAAATATAGTTAAAACTATTTTAAAGCTGTTATTTTAACAAAGGAAATAACTGTGTTCTGACACGTTTGTTAAACTATTCAAATTTTTATATTATTCAAGAACGATAAACTTCAAAAAGTAGAATATGTTCAGTTTCACTGTTATTTTAATAGGAAATGTTTCGCTACGTTCATGAATTGAGACCAAATATTTTGTGTTAGCTATATTCTAATGTAAAGTTTCCTAAAATTTTTTTATAAAACACGAAAAAAAATTGTAGCACATTTTAAGTAACATCTACTTTATTAAGGTTAACACTATTATTAAATATTTATATCCAAAATAAATAAAGATATTAAAAAATGTTTTCGAGGTAATGTGAAAGCAGGTAGTTTTTTTGTGCAACAAAAATGGCTGTTAAAAGACGTGCCTAATGGAATTTATTAAGGAGTTTTCTAGTGTGTTTTATCGAATTTAAGTTAGTTCTAAAAATATTAACGTAACATAGCGAGTACAATACAAGACAAAATTTTTCTTGAATGTTAGGTCCTTAAAGGGCAAATCATTTTCTGATTTTAATAAAATTCAGAGCATGCAAAGACTTTAAACATATCAATAATTTCACAAAATTAAAAAAGAATTATAGTTATCCTGATATTTTCGATTAACATGTTGGTATAATATTCATATATTAACATATGTAATTTTCTTGATATATAAGTCATTGATACATAAGTATAATATAAGTCATTCAATTCATGTTAGATTTTGTTTATATGACCCACGTTTATCAAAATTATTTTTATTTAAAAAACTAAACTCTACAGATCAAGGTAAAAAATAAGTAAATAAATAATCCAAATTAATTAATTAATCAACAAAAGCATCCAATAATGGAATCTTGGAGTTTTTCTTATGATATTAGTGACACTAACTCAAGTGCTCCACTTTTATTGCTTCAAATGAGAGCTTTTTATTTTCTCTTTTTACATCTTTTGAATTATTGATTTTAAATTTAAACTTTCATTTGTTTAATGTTATTAATTACAGTAAATTCATAAGCTTCTATTTTAATTACTCAAATTGTCTTTTAAATTACTGCAAATTAAATATTTTAATGGAATTTTTATACTACTCTGTAAGAATATATACATTGAAAATATTATTTTATTCCAATTTAAAAATATGTAATTTTAGTAATTTTTAATTTGTTAGTTATATTTATTACAGGCTTTGAGTTTCGATAAAAACTGACTCTTAGTTTAAATTCAACTAATTGTGTATTATTCTAAAGAAAAAAAATTAAAGTGTATATCCTCATTAGAGAATGATTTATGAAAAAAATCATAAATATATCAAATTAAGTCTCATAAAAAATTGAAAACTTCTCCTGAAAGTAAGAAAAAATGTAAGTCTTTATGAGGAATTAAAAATCCTTTTTTAATTTAATCAATATTTGTGATGCTAAATAAATCCAAGCATGATAAAAATATTAAACTAAGCAATAAAAAATTACAATTTAATGTAGTATCCTCTGAGACTGACTTATCGTTCAAAAATCATGTAATATGAGAACCAAGAAGATTAAATTTCATGTAGAATTTATACTTTTAGAAAAACATAAGCTAGTTTAAATTTTTAAATATCAATATAAACTTATAAGATCGTAAAATTTTTATGTTTAGAAATGTGTTGAGTAAATATAATATTAGGAATTTCCTCTATAAATGTGCAATAGTTGATGTCGAAAAAATATAACATTAATGTTAACTTCGGAAATTAATCATTTTGCTTTTAAATTTAGACTATTTTGTTAATAATAAATTTGCATTAAATAAATAAAGATTAGATATTACGAAATTTTTATATTTTTTCCTAATAATGAATTCATTTTATAAGAGAAAACTTACGATTTCATGATAAAAAGACATTTTTTTTTTACTTTCTTTAGAAATTGAATTTTCGATTTCCTGGCCTCCTTTTATTTATTTTTTTTATTGTCTGAATATGTTTCGTATTTTTTATTTCATAAGAATTTTATTGAGTGTTAAGTAATTCAAAGCAATATACACTACTGGCCATTAAAATTGCTACACCAAGAAGGCGACATGCTACAGACGTGAAATTTATACGAAAGGAAGAAAATACTATGATATGCAAATGATTAGCTTTTCAGCGCATTCAGACAAAGCAGGCGCCAATAGTGATACCTACATTGTGTTTAAATGAGGAAATTGTTCAGTCGGTTCCTCATACACAAATTGCATTTGAACGTTGTTGCCTGGTGAAAAGTTGTTGTGATGCATCGTGTAAGAAGGAGAAATGCGTACCAGCACGTTTCTGACATTGATAAAGGTCGAATTGTAGCGTACCGAGATTGCGGTTTATTTTATCGCAGTAGTGCTGCTTGCGTCGGTCGATATCCAATGACTGTTAGTAGAATATTGAATCGATGAGTTCAGGACGGTAATACGGAACGACATGCGGGATCTCAACGGCCACCTATCACTAGCAGCCGAGAACACAGGTATATTATCCGCATGCCGTAATGGATCGTGCAACCACGTCGCAATCCGTGAGTCAAGAAACGGGGTCGTTTGGAAGACAAGTGTCTGCACGAACAGTTCGACAACGTTTGCAGCAGCATGGACTCTCAGCTCGGAGACCATGGCTGCAGCTTCCCTTGACGCTGCGTCATAGACAAGAGCGCCTTCAATGGTGGGATCAATGACGAACCTGGGCGTACGAATGGCGAGACGTCATCTTTTCAGATGAATCCAGTTTCTGTGTACAACATCATGATGGTCACATCCGTGTTTGGCGGCATCGTGGTGAACGCACACTGGCAGCGTGCATTCGTCATCGTCATACTGGCCCATCACCTGGCATGATGGTACGGGGTGCCATTGGATACATGTCTGGGTAACCTCTTGTTCGCATTGACGGTGCTTTGAACAGTGCACGTTACATTTCTGGTGTGTTACGACCCGTGGTTCTACCCTTTATTCGAGCCCTGCGAAACCCTACGTTTCAGCAGGCTATTGCCCGACCGCATGTTGCCAGTATTGTACGGACCTTCAAACGTCTTATCAATGGTTGCCGAGCGACTGGCTCGTCACCAAACGCCAGTCACTACGGTTGATGAACTGTGGCATCGTGTTGAAGCTGCATGGGCATCTGTACCTGTACATGCAATCCAATCTCTGTTTGGCTCAATGCCCAGGCGTATAACTGCTGTTATTACTGCCAGAAGTTGTTGTTCTGGGAACTGATTTCTCAGGATCTATCCAGCCAAATTTTTTGAAAATTTCATCACTTGTTATTTCTAGTATAATATATTTGTCCAATAAATATCATTTTGTTATCTGCATTTCTTCCTGGTGTATCAATTTTAATGGCCAGTAGTGTACTTCTACTTTCTATGTACTGGTATACATTTTCCTACCATGAGTAGCTAACAGAACAGATAAGGAATAAAAATAAAGATTTAACAACAGAGGCTGTAATTCCTTCACAAAAGTCAAGAATTATACTGCATGATTATATAAATTTGAAATATTAAATGATATAAATTCTACTATTATATTTAATATAATTTATTTTATTAGCTTAAAGTCATTTGTAATCAACGTTTTGCTTTTGTTTTACTTTTAGAAATTTAAAGTATTAATGTATATATTATTTCAAATAGGAATTCACTAAACTTCAATTATGTATACAAGACAATTTATCATCTACCTACGTCCAAGTATGGAATATAAAATAAAATATCCTCCTCCTTTTCTTAAAGTTTTTCGTCTTGGAGTGAACATTTGAAATCATTAATATTTTTTTCTTTGTTACTATTGTGACTTTGAAGATAGTACATGAAGAATGTTTATATATCATAAGCTAACATTTAGCAATTAAATTTCGCAACACATGATAAAAACATTATCATATTGGAGCAGAACATTATTTCAAGCTGTGGAAATTTAAAGCTTTTATTCAGAAATACATTAATGTGCTTTAAGGATAATATAGACAAAATGTTTTTTTTTTTTTTTTTTTAATAATTACTCAAGAAATGGTTGCGTAAAACAAGTCTGACAACCTTATATTTACTTTTGATTTATGATCTTGAAGGTAGTACATGAAGATTATTCAAATATCTTCATGTACTATCTTCAATTATAATAATTGCTTAATATTAATTACAAATTTAAGAATAAAGTTTTCACAATAACTTTAATAAAAGAAAATGCACTAATTCCCATAAATGCTAGAAAAATGTTTTTAGTATTTTCAAAGAACAGTTAATTTTATATTAGTATAAAACGATATAAAGTATATATAAATAATTAATTTTCTAAATGAGGGATTAGAATCAAATAGGATATTTAAATTTGAATTACAGAAAAAATCTATACATTTATAATAGTTAAATAAAATGTATTTTAATTTTAATTTCATATTTCCCTTTTCTCGATTCATTAAAACTATTTTAACATACTCATCGAAATTATTCCTTCAATATTTATTATAAAATTTAAAAGTCTATTTCTAAATGTCTCAAACTCAGAAATATTTATTTCCTTCCTTTATGTAATTGATTTCCCTTTTCTTTAAATTTTAAGAGTCTGCCATCAAAACAATAAGTTCAGTCATTAATTCTATTCATATTTTCTTTTTTTCTCAGATAAGTATCTTTGTTCTAACCATTAAAGATTTTGGCAACTAAAAATAATGATTTTTGTCTTTTGACTGTCACAGATTTAATAAAATTAAAGAGATTCGATGATATCTCATTAAAGTTAACCAATTTAATTTTTAGAAATGAATTTCATTTTAGAAATTTTCACATTTATTAGATGAATTTTTTGTTAAAGCAAATAATTTTCAATATATTAAAGTATAATACATTATAATTTTAGTTATTTGTACTATTATATTATGTAACTAAAGTTTATAGTTATACTTTTATGTACATTAAGTTTGGTTACATGGAAAATGCATCTAAAATTCTGTAATAACATTCTGAATATTTGATTTCTTTTGAGAAAAGTAGCATAACGTCATCCTATCCTTTATTTTATATCATTTACTTGAATACAAAAAGCCGGTATTGATGCACTTCCCATAGAAATTTCTTTTAAAGAAATACAAGGAGAATTATTCAGAGTACTGCGCAAATATCTTTAAAAGCTTTATTTTATCTTATTTTGTCAACAAAGGGAAAGAATACAATACGAACCATGCTTACATAAGATGTTCGGAATTATGAAAAGAACGATATAGATTTGAGCATCATGTGATGTAATAATCCTATCATGATGTTCTTCTATATGCCTGGTTAGCTAAGTTCAAGAATTACTTTTGTTATTAATCTGGATCTCAAGATTTCACAGAAATCTCATGATATATACCATAGTATCTTATTGAAGTTACATTTACTATTACCATCTTAATTACTCAAAGAATTAAAAAATTCGAGAAACTGAAGAAGCAGTTTTATACTATAGATGTATTTATAACTTTCAGAGTATTCTTTACTATGTTTTGCCAATAAAAATTAACTTTCATGTATCTATTGATAAATTAATATAAACGCAACAATGATGAGTTAAAAATGTATACTTTTTTAATTTTATGCATCAGTGATAATGTATAAAATGACGGATTTGAAATACGAACAGAAAAGTTGTATGTAAAAACATTTTAGCTCCTATTCTTGGTCCTATGACTATTCTTACAAGTTGAAATAAGCATTTCTTAATTATTAAAGTGTAATTTTTGTCATCATTATATTTGAAAATTAACACTGATTGAAAATTAAATTTAAGGTATGAAAAATATGCAAGACACTCTTACAAAAAGCTAGATAAATTATTTAAATCATGTCAAAGTAAATATAAACTATATATATTTGAGTTATATTTTAAATATCAAAACATATTTAAAAGGAAAGAACTTTTAGAAAAGTTTCTGAATGCAGCAAAATAAACATGCACATTAAGAAATATTAAAGTAACACATTAGCCATTATTATATTTGAAAATACCAAATATTTACATTGTTTCAGAATTTAATTTTTCTTATGTTTTAAATGAGTTTTTTAGTTCTACTATTTTATGTAATAAAATGAGATCATATGTGATGAATACTACATAACCATTATATAATAACAAAGCATTATGTAGAAAGTGAGAAAAAAGAACTATGATATGTGCTATAAATTAGCAAAATGCTATTGAAATACAGATCTTGTTCCTGCAAATATATTATAATTTTTTAAATGATGTTCGTTACATTGGTGCCTTTCTACATTATTTTCATGAACATTATTGCCAATATTCGCTACATTAATCTTACCACACACATAATGAAAATGTAAAAAAAAGTACCTAAATGTAAATTAAGCAATACGATGGTTAATTACATCACATACTATTAATATTTCATATTACAACTTATGTAAAGTTTTAGATTACCACAAAAGCGAAATATTTCAGCAGAATAAATTCGAAACTAATCAAATAAGAACCGTTTAGACAAGATGATTTTTCATGTTGTTAAGGTGGTAAATATTTAAAGATTTTGAAGAAAATAGTTTGACAAATAGTTACATAGACATAGAAAAGATAAGGATTTGAGAAACGTACATTTTAAACTCCTCAATGGTGTGGTAAGGTATTATGATATTTGCTTGATTGTATTAAGTTTCTTGAGCTTCCCATGTCTTTCTTTTAGGATGAGTTTAAACTATCACTCAATATGAAAAATCTTCAGATATGGTCATATCTTTATAAAAAAACAAATTATTTTTCCTTGTACAACATCTATAAAATTAGCATTTCTACTAAAGTTTTCCTGTAAAAGATTTTAGAAAAGCGTTTTTGCTGCTTTCTGATGCTTTAATTCAAAGCGTTTTTGATTTTGCTTACTATCACTTTTTTAGCTGGATATCAAATCATAGTTTAAATTAATTTCAAACAAGAGTTTGGAATGAATTTCAAACATTAATTAAGTGAAATTCCTTTCATTTTTATACATTATGTACATAAAATATATTCCTGTATCAAATTTGTAGCTCAATGACATGTATAGTTGAAATTAATCCAACTTTTTAATTCCAATATACCTTTTTTTGGTTACTTAATTATGGTAATTTTTCTTTGTAAAAAGCCCAAACAAAAAATGTTCTTAATATTTTTAAAAGTCTGAAATTCTTATACTTAATGTAGAGAAAAATAATAATTTTAAAAACAAACTGTTTTGAAAAAGAATTTTTTTTCCTTTAAGTTAAGTCATTTTTTTTCATATCTACTGATCAAAATTCAATACTAAGAGAATTGATAATTTTACTTACTACAATGTCACAAAAATAAAAAGATTGAGTGACTTAAAAGTATTATTTTTTGACATATTTAGGAAAAATTGTATTTGCTCATAAATATATAACTACCAGATTAAATACAAATGTCATTTATTTACTTTTGAAAGTATTTGGTAAGTATCTAATTTAAAAGTGTAAATATGTTGTAAAATGAGATTTATTTTTTTTAAAATTATAATGCCTCGTAATATTTTAGATGAATTCATGTTAATGCTGTAAAAGATGAAATAGGAAAAAGGAGTATTATAAATTTACAGTTTCTCAAGATTTTCTTCTATCAAAATATTTTAAATTTATCTGTTCCACACACAAGGAAAAATACCCAGAATATCCAATATATAAAGATATAATATATAAGAATATTTAAAATATAGGATTATAAAAGATTTGTAACCCAAAAAACAAGATAAAACTTAAAAATAATTTTGAATATTTTGAATTATTGTTTTAATTCAGACGATGAAATAATTATTTTAAGTGTTAAAATCATTAAATTGTTTTCAAGTAATGTAAAATAAACTTAAAAATTTTGAAAGTTTTTGATTAGTATTTTAACGAGCTATTTAAAATGTTACATATATTTTTGTTAGAAAATATGTTATTAATAATGAACATGTAAAGTTGGATATTTTTCATAATATCACTTTGTATATGGAGAAATATATAATTATTAATATAATATATATTAAAATACATTTTATTAAGTATCGGAGTGAATATTGACCTTTTTTAAAAATTAATATTGAATATTCAATTCATTATGAACAATAGTTATTTAACTTCTAGCATTCATTTGTGTCAGCAACAGTTCTTAATAATTAGCATAACCACTCGCGTATCACTTAATAAACCATAATTCTAAAATAGTAATGCTCTTCTATTCATTTTCATTTTTTACTGCTAAGTATAAATATTTCAAACATTTCATAGTTAGTAAAAGAAATATGTTCCGATTAATAATGATATTTATCATATGATAAATATGTTATCATTATAATATATTTTAAGCGTTGCTTAGCTCTCTAATCCTTGGAAACAAAGTCAACTGAGAGACAACTAAATTTTTCTAGAGAAACATATTTTTTTCATTTTATTTATTGAAGAAAATTTGCTATAAAGGAATTTTGTAAGGCTTTTAATTAATTGTCTAATTACTTTTTGCTCATATTTTTAATGTAAGCAAATTTTACTATGCGTTCTGTGTTTCATGTTGCATTCTTACTGACTGATTTAATCAAATTTCAATACATCTTATGAATCTTCACCGACAAATATACCTTTCGTTGCAACATACTACATTAAACATGGAACTAGTGAGAGCCAATTTACGTATACCGCTGTAAATTACTGAAAAT
>JAPDSC010149135.1:1609-12770 GCA_026290005.1 Latrodectus geometricus
CAATCTGCGTAAAACTGAAGACCTAGCAGATTGGACACTGTGCATCACTCTGCTTTGAGAATCTGTTCAGGCGCATTCCGCACATCACCCGTCCAGAGTCTTTATGCCATTTGTCATCAATTGCCTTTAGACCTGAGACGAATGCAGCTGTCTCTCAATTATTACGCTAGAGTTATGTCTGATATTCAACATCCTTTACGATCCTTGGTATATACTCCTGCCTTGGAGAGATTATATGATGCTCGTCCCTATAGCATCCAACCCTTTCTCACTCGAACTAAAGATCAACTCTATTTGACAGACCTACATGATGTCCGTTTTATTAAAACGGACTTACAATCACATCCACCCTGGTACGATCCACAGATAACTATTATTAATCCATTTGCTCAATATACAAAATCGGACACAACTCCAATGGTTTTTCAACAGCTGTATCTATCTCATCGCTGTCAGTACGCATTATATACGCCTGTATTCACGGATGGTTCTAAAAGTGCAGGACATGTTGGCTGTGGAATTTTTTATGCTAATACCAGTTATGGTTACAGCCTCCATACGTCCTGCTCCATCTTTACCGCTGAAGCTACGGCTGTTCACCAAGCCCTTCAGCTAGTGAATACAGAGCAGTTTAATAAAATCTGCATTTATACTGACAGTTTGAGTGTTTTAGAAGCGTTGAAAGACTATAACAATTGTCATCCAGTTGTGTCCAAGATTTTCGGAGCATTGGATTCCCTTGCTGACAAGGGTTATGATATCATTTTCTGTTGGGTCCCAGGTCATGTAGGTCTAGAGGGAAATGAAAAGGCTGATGCAGCTGCTAAAGCTGCATCGTCTGTACTTCATTCATCTGTCCCTCTGTTCGATGTGAGAGGGGTTGTTAAAAGATTTGTAAACTCTCTCTGGCGGGAGTTATGGAATATGCAGGTCACAAACAAACTACGTGCCATTTTTTCATACCTCATCCCATCATCAGTTTTACCGTTACGAAGAGCAGACGTCAGATTGACTCGCCTTCGTATCGGACACACACGTTTCACACACAGGCATCTATTTCTAAATGAGTTAAATCCATGGTGTGAGGCGTGTGATGTACCATATACTGTATCACATATTTTAATTTCATGCAAAGATTTTAACAATGAACGCTTATTATTTTTTAAAACAGACTTTTTAACATTATTTGATTTGTTGGGGGAACCACCCCATGCAAACTTGTTTGCTTTTTTAAGATCAATTGGCTTTTTAAATTTTATTTAATTTGGTTTATATTTATAAAATTATAAATAAATTTTACTTTCTTTTTTAAATTTTACACAATTTGACTTTTAAATTATACACTTATACAAGAATTTTTGTGTTTTAATACATTTTAAATGTTGTTTGGGTTTAAAAATAAATAAAATAAAAAATAAATAAATGCAAAACTGAAATTTTACTCTTGGCGCAGCTTGTCCAATTTTGGACCTTGCGCCATAAAACCCAACCCAACAACAACAACAACCTTTCTCTTAATAATGTAAAATTTTGCGGCAGTTTGATTCAAAATTTGCTCCCGTGGGAGAAAAGAAAAGTTTT
This sequence comes from Latrodectus geometricus, assembly GCA_026290005.1. NCBI lineage: Eukaryota > Metazoa > Arthropoda > Arachnida > Araneae > Theridiidae > Latrodectus > Latrodectus geometricus. Next base: position 3,191 of record JAPDSC010149135.1, read on the forward strand.
AATTTTCCATGTAAAATATTAAAATTTCAGGACCTGACCGCACCACCCACCACCGAGTCCAACAAGGGGATGCAGACCAGCTGCACCAGTGCTAGCCAGATCCTATACGCTCACAGTACATCTCTGTGATGGCCTCCACCCTTAACGAGTCATCCAGTAGATGTACCGATCGCTTGATCCATAAAGCCGATTGATGTGCTGAGGACCACAGCACACCTCCCGTTTACCTGAAGCAGAGGCCAAAGCAATGTGTTGGTCTCTGGGGGCCTCAATTACCAGGACCCTCCTTTCCAGGGACACGGGTCTCCACGCACGGCAAACACGTGGGTGATTTAGTCCCCAACAGTAGCTAATAGCAACAGAGCGGCTTCAGCTGCTCAAGGGGAGCCCTCAACCTCATTAGAGGCAACCACAATGAGGGAGAAAGGGAAGAAAAAGCAGTAGAGGAGAAGAGAGAAGAAAAGAAAGAAGAGGACAGATCACTGGGGTACCTCAGGATTGTGACACCCGTGTTTACTTAAAGAAAGTAAACCCCCTGAGGGGGTTATCAAGAGTGGATCTTCCTTTACGGAATCCACTCTGATTGATATGTATGCATTTATTTTCTTCTAAGACATATACGAGACGGGCGTTGACCATACGTTCGAGAGTCTTACAAAGGCAACTCGTCAGAGCTATAGGTCGGTAATTTGATAGTTCTGAGGAATCCTTACCAGGCTTCAGAACCGGAATTACTATTGCTTCATTCCAAAGAGATGGAAATTCATTTTCAGTCCAGATCCTATTGAACAAAACTAATAGGTTCGATAGGGAATCTGGACTTAAATGTTGAAGCATAAAATAGCTAATTCCATCAGGTCCTGGACTGGTATTATTGGCCTGCTGTAAAGCTTTCTTCAATTCTAACATGCGAAATTTGCAGTTGTAGGATAAGACTTGTCCATGGTTGAAATGAATTGGTCTTTGCTCAGCACGACTCTTAATCCTTAAAAACGAAGGACTGTAAGAGTCGGTGCTTGAGACACTCGCAAAACTTTCACCAAGGACGTTAGCTATTTCCTGAGGAGAAGAGTATACAGCAGCTCCGGTTTTTAATATAGGAATGGAATATTCCTTGTAAATTCCATTGGCTGCCTTGACTTTTCTCCACAACTGCTTACTGGATGTTGAAGATGTTATAGAAGAAACGTAGCAAGACCAGGATTCCTTCTTACTTCTACGACTAGCTCTGCGTGCTAATGGTTTTGCTCTCTTAAAGGCAATAAGATTCTCCGTTGTGGGGTGCTTTCGAAACAACCCCCACAACTTCCTCTGCTTCTTGTAAGTAATTTGACATTCTTCATTCCACCAAGGTTTGCACCGCCTGTGTGTTTTCGAGGGACTCTTAGGGATTGTATTATCAGCTGCACATATAATTGTTTCGGTGACTCTTTGAACGGCCTCATTTATATTTCCAATCGTGACCATTGTATCGTCAATAGCTGCCAATTGTGTAAAAAGCGTCCAATCTGCCCGACTGTACACGTAAGTAGGTACACGTTGCTGTACACTACTACCTCCAGTCTGGGAGATGACAAGTGGGAAATGATCGCTGTTATACAGATCATTCCCAACAGACAAATTTAACAATGGCAGAATTGAAGGAGAACAAATGGCCAGATCAAGAGAATGAAATGTTCTTGTGGGTATGTGGAAATAAGTCTTCTCGTCGGTATTAATCAGACAGAGACAGTTATCTGTTATAAACCGCTCTATCTGACGACCGCGAGAATTAATATCATCACTTCCCCACAAAGTATTATGGCCGTTGAAGTCACCGAGCACCATAAATGGAGTCGGCAGCTGATCAACTAAATCATCGAGTTCCTCTTGGCGGATGACATCATGTGGTGGCAAATACAAACTACAGACTGTAATTAAAGTTGTCGTGTGAATTCTCACAGCTACAGCCTGTAGAGTAGTGTTTAATGGATGGACAGTGCTGGGGAAATTATTGGATGTTAATAGACAAACACCTCCAGACACTGCGCCATCGTCACCACAGTCTTTTCGAAAGACTTTAAACCCACGCATAGTGATGTTATTTGCAGACTTCAGGAAGGTTTCCTGAAGTGCTATGCATGCGGGGTTATAAGCTGACGATAGACACTTGATGTAATCAAGATGGGATCGCAAACCATGGCAGTTCCAAGAAACAAAGGAAGTTATTTTTTAAATTGAAAAGCTCCTTTCCCAGAGCTGGAAGGCATATTATCTGACATCTCCTCGAACGATACATCATCGTCCGAGGGATGAAGAGAAACTGCGTCAGCTTCTAGGGATAAGGCTTTACGGGTGGATAAGGAGGGTTTTCGTGCGCCCTCCTTTGCAGATTTTAATTTTGAGGCTTTGACGCCTCTTGATTTAGCCATAGGAGCTCTTCGAATGATGGAGTTTGAAGATTTTGGCCTTTCTGTTGATGTTTGGGGTAATCTAGTGACATCTAGTGACAGAGTATCCGTTTGGGTACTTATGTTTTTGGTGACCTTTTTCGCAGCGGCTGCCCCCTCAGGGGGTTTACTTTCTTTAAGTAAACACGGGTGTCACAATCCCGAGGTACCCCAGTGATCTTTCCTTTTCTTTCTTTTCTTCTCTCCTCTACTCTTCTGCTTTTCCTTCCTTTTCCCCCTCAATGTGGTTGCCTCATACGAGGTTGAGGGCTCCCCTTGAGCAGCTGTCGCCGCTCTGTTGCTAATAGCTACTCTTGGGGACTAAATCACCCACGTGTTTGCCGTGCGTGGAGACCCGTGTCCCTGGAAAGGAGAATCCTGGTAATTGAGGCCCCCAGAGACCAACACATTACTTTGGCCTCTGCTTCAGGTAAACGGGAGGTGTGTTGTGGTCCTCAGCACATCAATCGGCTTTATGGATCAAGTGATCGGTACATCTACTGGGTGACTCGTTAAGGGTGGAGACCACTTCAGGGATGTGCTGTGATCGTATAGGGATTGACTAGCACTGGTGCAATTGACTTGCATCCCCTTGTAGGACTCCGTGGTGGGTGGTGCTGTCTGGTCCCCGAATTTTATTTGATCCTCTATGGATAAAAAAACTTTCTCCTCACTCCCTCGGGAGCAACAAATGATTAATTGTAATGCCAAATATTTTATTGTCAAAAAAATTGGTGGATCTTTTGAGTCCGTCTCACCTTTTCTCATTGAAAAGGCTATTACTTCCAATGTTGGTGAAGTAACATCAATAAAAAAGCTTAGATCTGGAGTCCTATTGATAGAAACTGCATCAGAAAAGCAGTCTATCATGATGCAAAGCTTAAAGACAATAGCTGACATAGCTGTAAGCGTCGAACCTCACGGAAATCTAAATTTCTCACGAGGTGTGATATCTGCAGAGGACCTATATCATACGCCAACAGATGAAATATTAGAAAACCTCCAAGGCCAAAATGTCTGTGCTGTTAAGCGAATCACAATTATGCGAGATGGCATTGTCTTGAATACAAAGCATCTCATTTTGACTTTCGCAACACCAGACCTGCCACAACATATTAAAGTGGCATATATGAGGTGTTCTGTTCGGCCTTTCATCCCCAGTCCTCTAAGATGTTTCCAGTGTCAACGTTTTGGGCATTCTAAAATGGCTTGCCGAGGCACACTTACTTGCGCCCGTTGTTCTGGTGTTGGCCATGACAGCCTTACCTGCGAAGCCAAAGAAGTGTGTGTAAATTGCAAAGGGGCTCACGCTTCTTACTCTCGATCATGCCCAGTTTGGCAACTGGAAAAAGAAATCACGACCCTGAAAATCAAAAATAAAAAATAAAAAATAAAATATCATATCTAGAGGCTCGACGCTTAGTAACTTCGCGGACTCCAGTAGCTGGTGTAAGCTATGCAGCTGCAGTTAAAAAAGTCTCTCGGTCATGCAGTACTCAGACGGAAGAAAGTTCATACACTTCAGTTTGTCTGCCCCCACAGGCTACTAAAATAAGCAGGTCTGAATCCGGTTACACAAAAATATCTGCCAAATCTAAAGCTTTGAAAGCCAGGAAATTAAAACTTGCTAAGGAAGGCCATCGATTGTCTTCCCTAACTTCAAAGAAAGCCCATTCTGCAAGGACCATTAAATTACATCCCTCAGATGAGGAACTTAATTTTGAAGACTCATCCGAGATGACGCTGAGTAACAGCGATAATGGTTAGTCCATATTCCATTAATGACTTCCTTTGTTTCATGGAATTGTCGTAGTTTCCGGCCACGAGTTGATGATGTCAAATCCATCATCTCCTACTACAATCCTGTATGTGTGGCTCTCCAGGAAACATTCCTGAAGCCCACTATTGGCTCTAAACTACGAGGATTTCAATGCTACAGAAAGGATTCTGATAGTAGTGCCACTGCAAGCGGTGGTGTTTGTATTTTCACTTCCAACAGATACCCTAGCACAGCACATCAGCTGCGCACTACACTGCAGGCTGTATCTGTCAAAATTTATACTACATGTCTAATCACTGTCTGTAGCCTTTATTTACCACCAAATGACATCATTCAAGCTGAAGAACTAAATGATTTAGTTGATCAACTCCCAGCTCCATTTTTATTGCTCGGTGATTTTAACGGTCATAGTCCTTTGTGGGGTAGTGATGATACGAATTCTCGCGGTCGTCAGATTGAGCAGTTCATATCTGATAACTCTCTCTGTCTGCTAAATACCGACGAGAAGACTTATTTCCACGAACCTACAAGGACATTTCACTCTCTTGACTTGGCTATTTGTTCTCCGCTACTTCTGCCATTGCTGAATCTTGCCGTAGGAAATGACCTTTTCAATAGTGATCATTTCCCTCTTATCGTGACTCAGACTGGAGGTAATAATGTGTCCCATAGGCCACCTAATTACGTGTACAGTCGAGCCGATTGGGTTCTTTTCACGCAATTGGCTATGATTACGGAAACAAGAGTTAAGAGAGATGTGATTGATGATGCCGTTAAATATGTCGCTGACACAATAATCAAAGCTGCGGATGTTGCTATTCCTAAAAGTTCTTCTCTCCCTCGTAAGCTTGTGAAACCATGGTGGAATGAAGAGTGCCGAATATCTTATAAGAAACAAAGGAAGCAATGGAATATTTTCCGAAGATACCCTACTACGGTGAACCTTATTGCCTTTAAAAAAGCCAAAGCCCAAGCTCGTAGAATAAGACGCCAGAGTCAAAGAGAATCTTGGATTCGTTATGTGTCTTCAATTACCTCATCGACATCTAGTAAACAATTGTGGAGGAAAGTAAAAGCAGCCAATGGTATTTACCAGGATTATTCCATTCCTGTTTTAAAAACTGGAGCTGCTGTGCATTCCTCAACGGTGGATATTGCCAATGCCATCGGAGAAACCTTTGCTGGTGTGTCCAGCTCAGATTCATATAGTCCTGCTTTTCGAAAGGGTAAACGAATAGCTGAGCGGACTCCTCTACGTTTTTCTGATCGCAGTAATCTACCGTACAATTGTGCTTTTGGAATGTCAGAATTGAAGACTGCCTTACATCAGGCAAACGACACCAGTCCCGGACCAGATGGAATCTCTTATCAAATGCTTCGTCATTTACATCCAGATTCATTATTAAACATACTTGTATTGTTTAATAGAATCTGGACGGAACATGCATATCCCACTTCGTGGAGAGAAGCGATAGTGATTCCTATTTTGAAACCGGGCAAAGATTCCTCTGACCCTATGAGTTATCGTCCAATAGCTCTTACGAGTTGCCTATGCAAAACTTTTGAGCGTATGGTCAATGCTAGACTCACTTACATCTTAGAGAAGAATAATTGCATCCCTCCTCATCAAAGTGGCTTTCGAAAAGGTCGATCCGCTATTGATAATATAATAGCTCTGGAATCCCACATTCGAAATGCTTTTGTAAGGAGAAACCATCTTGTTGCAATCTTCTTTGATATAGAGAAAGCATATGATCGTACGTGGCGCTATGGCATTCTCCGTACTATGTACCATCTTGGCTTTAAGGGTAATCTTCCCATGTTCATAAAGAACTTTCTAGCCCTCCGCCATTTCAGAGTGCGTATTGGAAACACATTTTCCAATACCTTTATCCAAGCTGAGGGTGTTCCTCAAGGCAGCGTTTTAAGCGTGACCATTTTTAACCTTTTCATCAGCAACATACTTCATCAAATACCACCTTCTGTTCATAGTAATTTATATGTTGACGACTTGCAAATTTTATATCAAGGATCAAACATGAATATAATTGAAAGACAATTGCAAACAGCTGTAACTAATCTCACTGCTTGGTGTGAACAAAATGGCCTTGGCATATCTCCGAGTAAGAGTTTCTGTGTTCATTTCTGCAGGAAAACTAGTTTTCACCATGATCCTGTACTGCACATAAGCGGTAGACCTATCCCTGTGGTCAATGAGATAAAATTTCTTGGGGTGATTTTTGACAAGAAATTAACTTTCCTTCCGCATGTGTTACATCTGCGGAAGAAATGCCAACGACTGCTCAATATCCTCAAGGTGCTTTCAAATACATCTTGGGGTGCAGATCGCACATCACTCCTTCGTATTTACAACTCTGTAATTTTATCTCGCATTGACTACGGTTGTGTTGCTTACGGATCAGCTAGATCTTCCGTTTTACGCAGATTGGACACTGTTCACCACTCTGCTTTAAGAATATGCTCAGGTGCATTTCGCACTTCACCCGTCCAGAGTCTATATGTAATCTGCCAACAATTACCATTAGACCTGCGGCGGATGCAGCTGTCTTTTAGTTATTATTCAAACATTATGTCCTCACCTCATCATCCTCTACATTCTACGATTCCAAATGCCGCTCTTAAGAGATTATTTAATGCTAGTCCATCAAGCATTCAACCTTTTCTCGCGCGTGTTAAATCCTACCTTCTGCTATCTGACCTATGTGATGTCCGGATTGAGTCTATAGACTTTTTCGCACATCCTCCTTGGTACGACCCACGCATTACAGTACTCAATGCCTTTGAAAACTATAAAAAGTCCGACACAACTCCTGCTATTTTTCAACAGCTTTATGCATCTCATCGCTGTCAGTATGCTATGTACACTCCCATCTACACTGATGGATCCAAAACTGCGGGGCACGTTGGCTGTGGAGTATATGTTGACAATACCTCCTTCAGTTACAGCCTTCACAAATCCTGCTCCATTTTCACTGCTGATGTTGTTGTTGTTGTTGGTTGGGTTTTATGGCGCAAGGTCCAAAAAGGACAAGCTGCGCCAAAATTAAAATGTAGAAATGCAAAACCCAAGCTCAACTTTAAAAAATTTTAAAAAACAAAAATATTTGTATAAATTTTAATTAAAATTGTTATAAATAATGAAATACAAAAAAGATTTAAATAAAATGAATAAAACCAATGGCCCTTAAGAATGCAAAAAGGTTGGGGTGGGGTGGCTCCCCCACTAAATCACACAAAGTTAAAATGTCAGACTGAAAAAATATAAAACGGTATACGTTAAAATCAGAACATGAAATTAAAATGTGATAAATAGTATATGGTACACCACACGTTTCACACCATGGATTCAATTCATTTAGAAACAAATGTCTGTGTGTGAAACGTGTGTGTCCGATACGAAGGCGAGTCAATCTAACATCTGCTCTTCGTATCGGTAAAACTGATGATGGAATGAAAGATGGGAATATGGCACATAGTTTATTAGTGACCTGCATACTCCATAACTCCTGCCAGAGTGAGTTAACAAATGTTTTAACAACCTTTCTCACGTCGAAAAGAGGGACAGATGAATGAAGTACGAACGATGCAGCTTTAGCAGCTGCATCTGCCTTTTCATTTCCCTCTAGGCCTACATGACCTGGGACCCAACAGAAAATGATGTCATATCCCTTGCCAGCAAGGGAATCCAATGCTCCAAAAATCTTGGACACAACTGGATGACAATTATTATAGTTTTTCAACGCTTCTAAAACACTCAAACTGTCAGTATACATACAGATTTTATTAAATTGCTCTGTATTCACAAGCTGAAGGGCTTGGTGGATAGCCATAGCTTCAGCGGTAAAGACCGAGCAGGACGTATGGAGGCTGTAACCATAACTGGTATTAGCGTAAAATACGCCACAGCCAACATGTCCTGCTGTTTTTGATCCATCCGTGAATACAGGCATGTACGATGAATACTGACAGCGATGATATAAATATAGCTGTTGAAAAACTGTTGAAGTTGTGTCCGATTTTGTAAATAGAGCAAATGGATTAATAATATTTATCTGTGGATCATACCAGGGAGGAAGTGAATGGAAGTCCGTTTTAATAAAACGGACATCATGTAGGTCTGTTAAATGGAGTTGATCTTTAGTTCGAGTGAGAAAAGGTTGGATGCTATAGATACGAGCATCATATAATCTCTTCAGAGCAGGAGAAATTTCCAAGGATCGTAAAGGATGATGTCGATCAGACATAACCTTAGCGTAATAATCGAGAGACAGCTGCATTCGTCTCAGGTCTAAAGGCAGTTGATGACAAATGGCATAAAGACTCTGGACGGGTGATGTGCGGAATGCGCCTGAACATATTCTCAAAGCAGAGTGATGTACAGTATCCAATCTGCGTAAGACAGAAGACCTAGCAGATCCATAAACAACACATCCGTAGTCAATACGAGACAAAATTACTGATTGATAGACACGAAGCAGTGACAAGCGATCAGCACCCCAAGATGTATTTGATAATACCTTGAGGATATTAAGTGATCGCTCACACTTCTTCCGCAGATGTAAAACATGCGGAAGAAAGGTCAATTTTCGGTCAAATATCACACCAAGAAATTTGATCTCGTTGACTAGAGGTATTGAAGTGTTGTTCAATTTGATAACAGGATCATTATGAATGCTGGTCTTCTTGCAGAAATGGACACAACAGCTCTTGCTAGGAGATATTGTAAAGCCATTCTCAGCACACCATGCAGCTATTTTATTAACAGATGTTTGTAGTTGCCTCTCAATTACTCGCATGTTTGATCCTTGGCAAGATATCTGCAGGTCATCTACATACATTGTGCCATAAACAAAAGGTGATAAAAGATGAAGAATGCTACTGATGAATAAATTAAAAATTGTTTTACTTAAAATTGAGCCTTGGGGAACACCCTCGGCTTGATTAAAAGTATTGGACAAAAGGTGTCCAATACGAACTTTAAAAACTCGGGAGCGTAAGAAATTCTGAAGGAACATCGGAAGATTACCCCGAAAGCCAAAATCATATAATTTACGAAGAATACCATATCGCCACGTACGGTCGTATGCCTTCTCTATGTCAAAGAAAATGGAGACCAGATGATTTCTCCGCACAAAAGCGTTGCGGATTTGGGTCTCCAAATAAGTTATGTTATCCAGAGTGGATCTCCCTTTACGAAATCCACTCTGATTAATATGAATACATTTATTTTTTTCCAGGACATATATAAGACGGGCGTTGACCATACGTTCGAGAGTCTTACATAAGCAACTCGTCAGAGCTATAGGTCTGTAATTTGAAGGTTCTGAAGGATCCTTACCAGGCTTTAGGA
>JAPDSC010149143.1:0-35478 GCA_026290005.1 Latrodectus geometricus
ATATATATATATATATATATATATATATATATATATATATATATATATATATATAATTTATTTATTTATTTATATTTATATGTATATTAGTTTGGGGAAAAAGAAATCCATTATTTTTACGTGAACTTTCTGTAACTTCTTTTGGATTCTCTTTGTAAAAAGGTTAAAAACAGCTTTCATGTAGATTTTTCGTTGCGCGTTACGACTGCTGACATGCGGTTAACTTCGATCATTTTTGATATTTTATAAACATTTTCGACGATGCTGTATCCACATGCGAGGTGCATCTCTAACATCAAAAATACCCGAACGCAATCGACGAAACAAAAATTGTACGTAACTGGTTGTTACAGTCTTATATAGGACGATAAACACCCTTCACAATTTTAGCCACCCGGCTATCTTTTTCGCCGTAACAAGAGAAAAACGAAAATGTATCGAATTTTCTATTTGTTGTCTTCCATTTTTAAGACCTTGTACTCGTAACTGAATTAATCAAACAAAAACACCGCAGGAGGATATTTTAGTGTCAAATGTCACCTTTCCAACGAGCATAAATCTGAAATTGTTTGATAGATACCTCACGAGATATCGATCACTACAGACGTCTACCGTAAAAATAATGGATTACTTTTTCCCCAATCTAATATATATATATATAATTTTGTTAAAATGAATTGAAATTATATTTATAGCATTAGAAATTTTGCATTTAAAAATGTATATATTTTATGAATTATTATCATTATTTTTTTCTGATTGCCTATATAGAATATTTAAACTATTCCTGTTAGCATTCAATGTTACATTCCTTCTTAATTAATGTATATTCTTCATTGATATATATTATTTATTTATCATTCTTCATTGATATATATTCTTGATTGGTATAATACACCCGGTATATACAGGGAGTTTATAATATTGTCAATCTATTCTTAAGTTAATACATTCATAAAAACTTTGATTTATAATACGAATAACATTAGTGGGGAAGTGCACTCAAAATATTTTATGGCTTCAATCGTCTTACAAGTATGCACACATCTTTGCAACAGTCCATTGAAAGGCAAGTTCAGGCAAATATGTAGGGTATATTAATTAATACTTCCTTTTAGTTTTGCCTCATCAATATATTTGACAGTTTGTGGGGGTGGTTGGTGGCCAGCAACTGGTCTTCCTATAGCGCCCCAAACGTGCTCTATTGGATTCATGTCTGGAGAACACGCTGGCCATTCCATTTGTACGATTCCTTTATCGAAAAGGAAATCCTCCACCAGGTTAGCACGATGTAGCCTGCAGTTATCGTCCATTAAAATGAAGTCATCTCCGATTGCTGCAGCGTAAGGGACTACTCAAATAGGTCTGAGGATCTCATCCCTATATCGGCGACCAGTCAGAAGTCCATCTCCAATGATATAAAGGTCTGTGCGTCCGTCAATGGAGATGCTACCATACACCAATACTCCCCCACCGCCAAATCTGACACTTTCGTGCATGAACGCAGGATTATTCCTACTGCCACGGTCCCTCCAGATGAAAATACGCCTATTATCAGGATGAACAGAAAAACGGGACTCGTCAGAAAAGAACATTGCTCCATTCATTTCTCCTCCAGTTCACATGCTCTGTTGCCCTCTCCTCGCGACGATGCCTTGATGTTAGTTTAACGCATACCACCGGTCGGCGAGCATACAGACCTACACCATGGAGCCGGTTTCGGACAGTCTGAGTTGAAACCGTGGTGTCAGTAGCCGAGCGAAGGTGTTGTTGGAGAAGAGTAGCGTTCATATTTCGGTGTCTCCGATCCGTTAACTCTATATAACTCTTCATTGGGCGTTGTTGCCCGTCTAAGACCTTGCCCTGATCTTCAGCCTGAAATTGGAGTGTCACAGCCTTGTGACACTCCAATGACTTGCGCTACATAGGCTCGAGTTTGACATCCTTCTAACCAACCAACAGCTTTCCAAGCTTCGGAATCGGTTAAATTACTTCACTGAGACATCCTACTCGTAGAAACACAGCAGTCACTGAATGCCGATCATCCTTGTCTTCATTTTCTTTTATTCAGTTGAAAGTCAAATTTCATTCACTGCCGCTGAAGCGACGTTTTTGACGTCGAACTCAAAATTAGCATACTCCACAGTTTGAAAATCAGAAAAATTTGCATTTGTGATTCTCTTCTTCCATTTTGGGCAAAAAAATATTTCGCTTATGTCTTTATTTTATATAAAACTTACAATATCCTTCCAATGTTTTGAGTAGTGTATTATATGGAGTATATTCACAGAAGAAAAACTATTCAGACAATGAAAGGAGATCATCTGTGGAATTATTATTAATAACTGCTACATAAATTTATCTGTATTTTCATCTATTAATCAAAATAAATCAGTAACTTTATAGCTGTCCCTTACCATACTTGACCTGCAACAAACAAAAGTTTCTAATGGTAATTTATTAGAAATAAATAAACCTATAAAATATCCCAGTAAACACACACCACAAGGAGGAAGGTCCCACCTGTTGCTCTTTGTTCGTCAGGGGCGCTCAGGATTCGATTCACTGATTTTCTAATCAACAGGAAATGAGTAGTTTCAACCCTATAAATGAATTCTCGTCATAAGTAACCCTGCAATTTCAACAAGACAAATCATACCCTTTAAAGTGATGAAATACGAAACATGCGCAGAAATATTTTCAAGGACAAAAATCAATGTTTGTAGTCTACTTTTATATTAATTAGATTATGTTTTTATTTCTACATAACATATATTTAATATTGAAAATATTAAAGAAATATAGCCATTTTATTAGATTTTAATTATTAATTGCAATACAAAATTATAATAAACATATATAATTAACATGATTGAGAAAACGTTATATATTTGTAAACTGAAGCATAAATTTGAATTTTTCGGTTTTAATTTCATTCTAATATTTGTTTAAATATTGATATTTGTCCCCCAACTTGTCTAGTGGTAACTGACTACTGATAAGAGGACCTGGGTTCGAATCTCGGCTCGGGCATGGATATACTTTCTCTTCCTATGTGTTTCTTGTCCTTTTCTCTGATGATGGATGAATGTGGCCCACCCTATAAACGGGTTTGTGGTGGTGTGACGTGAGAAATACTACTCGCCTCCGTGACTTGTTTCACAGGTGCTCACCGGATAACGATAAATGAGTAGCAGTTTCCTGCCTTGTTCTGGCTAAAAAAAGGATTAATCACCCAAGTGCCCGCCATTGGAAGAACAATTTTTTTTTGATATTTTTAATTTCAAATTTCAATGGGTCCTCTCTGGCTTCTAACTCTAAATAGAAAGACCCAGATGGAGCTGCAGATGGAGATCTATGAACCAAAGTTGTACTTCCACCTTCGTGAGGGGGTGCTCTGCTCAAAAATGGAAGATGCTCTTTCTGACTTCATTCGCCCAGTCCCTGACGGGTGGGCTTGATATCGCTAAATTTTATAAGTAACAACAACATTTGTCAACTTGACTCTAAAGAAAATTCTGAAACAGGACATGATGCAGACGCGCTATGGATAAGAGATGAGGGATTCTGGGGAAATTAAGAGCTGTTCCCAGTTTTTCCAAGAATGGCAGCTGTAGCTCTTTTAAAACGTTTGACTAGACTTGACTGTTTGGAAGACTGTCTTTACAGATCTGGAGAGATTCCCCAATATTGTTTTGTATGGCTAATGAGCCTACATTTTTTTAGCATTTTGTTGACATTATATCTATTGAACATTTAAATACCTGTTGATCCTTCTGTTGATGTACAGATTTAAATAAATGTTGAACTTTTACCTTTCTTGGTGGGAGGACATAGTTAAAAAGTATTGGAATGTCCCTGAATTAATGGCTTCAGCGCAATGTTTAGCACTTGTAAAAAAATATATTTCAGGTGTTTTTTTATTGGTTTTTAATAAAATCGAAGCATTCAAATAACATAGTTCTACTAGAGAAAAAAGATCACAAACTCACAGATGAAAGTATCACGTATAGTTCTAGATGCGAACGATAGTTATTCAGAATAGAAATTATGTTTTGAAATGAAAACTAATTTAAACAAAGCTTAGGGCTTAAGATTACTTATCGTTTCCTTGTAAGTTTTTAGCATATTTATACTGTTGCCTAAAATTTAAAAAAAAAAACTATTTTTTGGAGAAAAAGGGAGGGAAGGATGTCAATATAGGTAAAATAAGAATTCCAGATGGTTTAGAATACAGAATGGTTTGAATGAGTAACTGGGGATTAATTGCTGATATTCTTCAACTAATCGGTGTTTATGCTCTAACACTTGTCACAAAGTAGAGTATCATTATAGAACGACAGAAACACGTAGAATAGAACCTGTTCTCCAATTAATAGATGCATTAGATAAATGCCTAAGAACTTGATACTGAAAGCCTGAAACTAAATTGTCGATTGGTAATAGAAATAACTCCAAATGACTCTCTTTTAAGGAAGTCACCTGGAGTTATTTCCGGAAGCTAACCCATGTGTGGAGAACTCAAATTTATGTCCATAGATGCAGAACTTGTTCTCCGATTCAAACTTTCCCTAGATTACAGTTCAGTGCAATCTGATTAATCAAAGTTGACCAAGAAGTAATAACACTTTTGATTTGGTTATCTAATTAATCAAAGATAACACTGGCGTAACACCAACACTAATAAATTGTAGCTTTAAGTCTAGTGTCAGTAAATGGTTTGAAGTATCCTGGATGATGGTGAATTCTAAAGTGGCTTACGTAAAAATGTCAGAGTTCTTGAAAAACCGATGTATTGTTCGTAAATTCCCATTATTTTATTTCTTACATTGTTCTTCCATATTTTTTCTCATATTTCTTCAAAACGAAAAAAAAAATCAATGTTTTGTTTCTTCCATTGATATTGCACAATTTTGCGCTTTTGTGATCCAACTCCATTAACATTGGCATCGTGACGCTAGTAACCTTAAGATATTAAGGTACCGTTGTTAAAATTTATCATCCACTTCATCTAAAGAATACTTTTTCATAACACGCGAAAAAAAGCTTTCAAGAAAAGAATGTATTAGAATGTTTCAAAAAGCATGAGCAATTTTATTTACATTTTTTGCTTGTTGGCGAGGAATAGTCACCTTAAAAGGTTCCATGAAAATGTTTTCTGTTTAACTTATCTTTATTTCATGTACTTAGAACTAGAGTTCAAGTATTCCTTGTAGAAGATCATATCTTTATTAGTGGATATAAATATCCCTACATTAATAGAGTTCTAATTAGTTATTTTATTGTAGATATATTTTTTTGTTTCTAATGGCGGGCACTCATGAGTAATTAACCCATTTGCCCCAACAAGGCCGGAAACTGCTACTCATTTTATCGTTATCCGGTGGGCACCTGTGAACCAAGTCACGGAGGTACGAGTAGCATCGCCCACGCCACATTACCACAAACCCGTTTATAGGGCAGGCCACATTCATCCATCATCTGAGGAAAGGACAAGAAACACAGAGAGAGAAAGAGAAAGTAATCCATACACGAGCCGGGATTCGAACCCAGGTCTTCCTCATCCGTAGTCAGGTACTCTAACCACCAGATAGGTTGAGCGGCTATTGTAGAAATATTTATATGAATAGATAACTTTGTGCTTGTTCACTTTACTATAAAACTATCGATGTTATTGACGATGTTTTTAATTAGTTATTTCATTAATATATAGAAATACTTATATATTAACAATGTTTTATCGGTCATTTACTGTTATCTATGAATTAACATTCTTTTTAGTAAAAATATTTATGTATTCTGATGTCATTTCATTCATGTATTGAAATATCTATATATTAACAGTGTATTATCGGTAATTTAACTATTTAAATGTCTACACATTAATAATAATCTGCTTAATAATTTCACTAGTCATTGAAATATCTACGTGTTAACGTTCTGCTTAGTAAAACTATCAATGTATTGACGGTAATCATCGCGTTGAATTTCGGTTCAACAGCTCCTAAGTTCAAATCCCACCTGGGACTCGTATATTTATTGTGTTTTAAAATCCATTTTAAACCACAGCTCTTTGTAATTTATCATATTTTTCTAATAATAACTGGATGTTGAGCAACAATACTTGTTGCTCAAGCAACCAAATCGTCATTGACAGATTCAGAAGCCTGTAAGAAAACTGACTGCCTTGTTTTGAATTGCGGTTTTCAACCAATATTGTCATCTGAGTTCGAATCCTCCTTTTCAAAATTTCAAGTCATATATGCTAATGGATTTTTAATCCGATGTATGGACATTCACGGACGTTAAGCCTTTAAGAACATAAATGAGACAAAAATCAAATCCGGTTGTTGCATCAATAAACTTCCTTATACCTATCTCTGAGTTGGGCTCTACCAAGTTACATGGAAGACACCGGGTGGGAGTCTTCGTAATTTAGAAGCAGGGATCAATCAGCAGACCCCTGAATACTTGACACCCAGAGGTATCATTTCACTTGGAAGATATTGCGACCACAACGTTTTTTATTTAACGTATTCCCTTCAATGAAATAGCCAGGTTTTCGGTTAAGAAGGATTCGAACTTCTGATAATGTGAACGACGACCTAACTAATCAGACCAATGAGGTGCATTGTGGGACGAAAACGCGTTGCCTTTTTCTTTCAGGCTGTTTGATCTCAAATGTAATATTGCACAGCATTATTAACTTTATCTGCTTGCAAAACTAAATATATGAGAATGTTTTCAAATTTTTATGTGGTTATAGCGAGAAAAGATTTCATATTTTTGATTTTGATGAACATTCTCGAATTTAAATTGGATACAATTTACGCATCACTTGATTTCTAAGCCTTTCGAATCTTTAATTCAACGTAAAATAAAAAGTATTTTCAATTTTCTCTTGAATGAAAACTATTATTATCAAAAACTCTTTTTTGAAAACAAAGTCATGCAAGAAAAAAAGCATATTAAATAGAAAACAAACAAGGTATCAGATATTTTAAATCTATTATGAAACTATTATAACGCTATAAATTATTCGTTTGTCAACTGGCTTTATTTTCTTAATTTATCTGATTAAATCTTTTTGCTGTTGCAGGTGCTGGGTGCCATCACCATCGGGCTGGTGGCCGACATGGGCAGCTACCAGGCGCAGGCGGTGCTCTCGGAGAGCGAGTTCACGGTGGCCGCCTTCATCTCCTTCGGGGAGTCCACCGCGCTCATGATGATCGCCTACGGTTGCCTCCTCACCACTTTCCTCCTCCTAGTCTCCTCCATCCTCGCCTCCAGGACTTTCTACCATGTTCCCAAGTCCCTTTTCGTGAGTGCCTCCCTCTGTCCGTCCATTTCAATATATATATATATATATATATATATATATATATATATATATATATCATTCAATAATTATTGAAATTGATTTTATGCTTCTGGGGAAACACGAACTGTTATGAATAATCTCACTGAGCGTAAGTTCGATACCCGCAGAAAACCGTTATGCTTAAAAGGTCTGTGATACTGATTTTCAACCACTATGCTGTGGCTCTTATGTGTGCTACGTAATTCTTAAAATCTGCCACCAAATTTTAGAATGAATACGGTAAAAATTGTAATGGTTTTTTATTATGAGTTAAGTTTGTTTAAAGAAAGAGAAGTACACTGTAAAAGAAAACTTCTTTTTACTGTAAGTACCATATTTTTTGCAGTTTGGCAAAAAATATTTGGAAGATGGTTTTAAAGTCGAGATTTGTACTTCAAAATTCAGTTAAAAACTAATATATTAGTTGGATATTCATTAGTGACCTTGAGGAAGAGCTGAAATTCTATTCTTGGGCTACTATGACTTTGTGGTGGAATAGTCTTCAGAATTGAAGGTACCAAATTCGATCTCAACCTCATATAAGTAAGTCTCTTCGTGAGTAACATGAAGTGGGTGTTTTGAAATCATATAATGGGTAGACTACCAGCCTAAAGCCGTTATAAGACATTTTAACATCCACAGAGTAAATTGTCTTCTTGGAGGACTTCTCAGAGATAATGGTCTATACTCATGTGTCGCATGGAAGGAAACCTGAAAACTTTCAAGCACTCACTTTACTATGAAAGACATGCTAATGGCAGAAAAGCTATACTTATCTGCAGCCGCTCAATTACAGGTATATTATATTATTGAACACGAAACTATTTGGGCTGATTAGTGCTGCCAAACTGTTAGGCCCCAATGAGTCCAAGGAAGAGATATGTTGCTTTTTCCTCATGCATCACTAGTTTTTGTGAGTGCTTGAAAATTTGCAAGTTTAATCATTTACAAGACATGAATGCGTTTCTGTTTATGAAAAGTCTCCTCATAAGGTAAACACTGAGGGGAAGTTGAAATATTTTACAATAATTCAGTTGTTAAACGATACCAATTTTTTTGTGTATGTCTGTTTGAAAAAGGTACCAGCTCATGTGTCGACTTACTCCGTTTGGCATGTTTAAAAATAACACGGCATTTGATAATGAAGTAAAATATTTCTTTATTCAGTAGATACTACTCAAAATTCTATTCCATTCTAATAAACGTATGTCTAAAGAAACTGTAAAACATATAATTGTTCCACAATATAACTCAATTGAAAATGACTAATCAAATTCAATCAATACACATTCTCCATTAGAGAATTTCTATTAATGATACATGCATTCTCCATTAATAATATATTACTTCATTGCAGAATTCTTATTAATAATATATGTATTTTTTATTAATAATATAATACTCTATTGCAGAATTTTTATTAATATGTATTTTTCATTGATAATATATTACTCCATTGCAGAATTCTTATTAATAATATATGTATTTTCAATTAATAATATATTACTACATTGCAGAATCTTTATTATAATAATATGTATTTTCAATTATTATTATATTGCAGAATTTCCATTAATAATATGTATTATCCATTGCAGAATATAACAGAATATTATATTCTGCAATAGAATAAATTAATAAGCTTTTTTTGTATAAATTTAATTCAGTAACATACACACAAATGAAAATGTAATATATATATATATATATATATATATATATATATATATATATATATACATAAAATAACTGTAAAAAGAAACAGTACAAGTAAGACATGATACAGAAAAGCTATATAAAACAAATAGGAAAATAGGCATAGAGGTCATATTTTCAATTAAAAGAAGCAATGCAATATAAAATTTTTTATTAGCTGCTTATGTTGGTTAGATTGCCAATAATAAATATTAATTAGTATTGTGTATTTTATTGATTCTGTGGTGACGCATCACAGCTTTTCTAAGAGACACTTATTTTCACCCTCACAAACACTTGAAGTAAGACTTAAAATCGGAAGTGAAAGTAAAAACTTGTCTATCAAATTTCTGGGCCAATAATATTAAATTCGTCAAATATAACCAACCAATAAACACAATTTGTAGGCGGGGTTTTTAAATTCTCTCGGCGAGATCTGAACCGAACACAGAGCACTCACTAGCTTAATCTCATTCTAAGAGAACGAACTGTTTTAATCCTCTTAAATTTCTTTGATCCTATGTAGTTAGTGCTGTTAGTAATAAATGCTATTTATTATAAAAATTGCATTCTGGTAAAAATCAAATATCACCATAATTCCTTGGACTTTTATGTGCTGAATTTATTGCTTTATAGTGTATTTTACTACTTAATGCATATATATTGTAAAGAGTCAAGGCAAAGATCAGATTAGCGCATGCGCGCCAACATCTGCCTCCCTCCTCTTCCCCTCTCAATTTTGTTTTTGTTTACTTTTGTTATTAAGGTAGCTCTCAGAGAGACAGCACACTGGAGGTGTGTTTGTGGCGGTGTCTGCCATATATATAGTTATGTTTGTTTTTAATGTTATGTCAAAAATTATGCATATATTAAAATTTGTTCTCATCAATAAATTGAAATAATTTAAATTAAAATTGTCATCATTTGATTTGCCTCTACGCTACGCTACAATGTGTATATGTGTGAAATAATTACTTTTCTTAATTAAGCACTTATCCATGAATTGTATTATAAATATCCCATTACTAATTCGTCTTTTATTTATAATTTTTTATGTAATTTATTTATATAATGACATTATTTATATATCTGTAAACAGCCTGTTAGTAACTAAAGTGAATCGTTTCTAAAGTCACTTTCACAAGTCATTCCCTTTTTATTAAAATTCATTTTCCGAATCTTGCAATCAATAAAGTTATCAACAAACCAAAGAAGATTACCTGTTATATTAATAAAACATCTTTTCAAATCATTTGAAATGAAAATTTAATCGAAATGATTGTCACTTTACGAGGAAGCTTACGGGCTTCTTTGTTCCTTTTTTTCAAAGTATTGGCTTCCATTTGGCGTGATGAATTTTTCCTTTCTTCTGCGTGACATTCGATGCTGTAATTGACGTCTTCTTGTCTGACAAGGAAAAGACCTCCGAAGTTATATCCATAAGTAATTTAAAGAAGACATCTTCTTTATTTACTTAATTATACACGGCCTCGCCTGCAGTAATGCTTCTTCCACTAATTACTTTCCATGATTCTCTATATTAATACATCATCAAATATCTAGATATAGATACACGTTATTAGATATAAATTGCATATTTTTCTATTTAATGGTGTATTGGTTTATTTTTAGAGAATATATAACGCTACCATTTAATTCTAGATTGAGCTGCATTTATTTTAATGTCATTGATGCATTTTTTTAAATTTAAATGCAATTTTTAATCTCTATGAATGCTCACTTTTTAATGCATTTATTTATTGGATTCAGCCGCCCTACCTGTCTAGTGGTTAGCGTAACTGAGTATGGATGTGGAGGACCTCGGTTCGAATCTCGGCTCGGGCATGGATGTACTTTCTCTTTATCTCTGTATTTCTTGTCTTTCCTCAGATGATGGATGAATATGGCCCGCCCTATAAACAAGTTTGTGGTGGTGTGGCGTGGGCGATGCTACTCGTACCTCCGTGACTTGGTTCACAGGTGCCCACCTGGTAACGATAAAATGAGTAGCAGTTTCCGGCCTCGTTGTGGGAAATGAGCTAATGTTACTTACTTGCTCAAGGGTGCCCACCCATTAGAAAAAAAAATTTATTGGATTCAAAACAAAAGTTTTGCTTTGCAATCTGAAAGATACTTGTAATAAATTCATTTGGCTTAGTTTCATTTCAAGTCAGTCAAAGATTCTTTTTGTTATTCATAATTAGTTAAAAAAATAATTAAAATGGAAAATTATTTATAAGTATGAAAACCTGGAATGATAGTCATTAAACATATCATACCATGAAGATGTTGTACAACCATCATCAGGATTTACAATAGGCTAGTGGTGGATCTTCAGAGTGGTAGGTCTCGGGTCCGATCCTAGGCATTGCTGAGCAACAAAAAAATGTTGCCTTTTGGGCTTTCTGTATGCATTATCTGTAGAGGTGGATGCTTGGGATTTTTCTAGTTGAAAAATCTTTCATGATGTACATTATAGCAGTTTACAACTATTAAACTTTCTAATACCTACTATCATTGAAACAAGCATCAAATTTGAAAGTAAATTGCTATGTAATGAGACATTCAAATTATTAGCATTTCAGTACATGCACAGACAAATGGAATTACAATCCATATAAAAGAAGTTTACATATAAGATGTTTTCAGTTGAATACCAGAAGTCGATATAATTTCTAAACTGTTTCGATATAGATCGTATCATACATAGTACAAGAAAGAAAAGGTGAATATTATGTGTGAATGTAATTTTTTTAATTGTTTCCTTAAAGATCGTATCATACAAGAAGGAACACCAGTGAGGATTCACTGTGGTGGTCAATCAACATATTTTACTATGATGCATTGTTGATTGGGATCTAATGATTGTCTAGGAATCTTTTTATTCAGGAGTATCCTGTTGAAAGACATGCTAAGACATGTGGAATGGAATGAAAGGTGAAAAGGAGTTGCCAGCCGAATAAAACAAACGCATTCATCAGCCAAAATCAGAAGACTATATCTGCTTATACCTAATACAGACTGTATTGCCACTTTCACGTTGTTTTATGTACTTGTTTTTTTAGAGAAAACATCAATGTAAAGGGCAAGGTCATCATCTGTGGTCCAAGGCCTGGTGCACCAGAGAATAGAAGACTGACTTAGCATCGTTGCCTGTTATTGTTAGTTGAAAAAAAATATAGGGTGGCCTTTAAGTCCTGGGTGGTCCTACCTAGAGTGAAAAAATTCCCGACACAGCCTGGACACCCCTTAGACACGATGAGGCCACTAACAAGCATGATTGGAACTCTGGTGGGATTGCTGAAGATTCCATTGCTTTTAAGGGCTCTAGAAGATGAGCAGATTATACATATGGTTTGCTTGTGTCCATCTTCATTGTCTTAAATTTGAAAAGAAACGCGTAAGCTGTATCCTACCTGTTGTAAATGCGATGTCGACTAGACTAGCCTCCAACATCTTCTCTTGTGCCTGGGATTTTCTAGGGAGAATTTTCTTTCAAATCTCCTGCTATTTCTCGATTTTGTAAGGATTCGGGTGCTCGTATATCTGGTGTAGCAATGCTACACTAGAATCAGACACAACAATACAACACTTGTTTTTTATTATTGGTTACAACTGCACATAAGAAAATGACTTTTTTAACTGATGGCAATTTAAGAATTTCATTGTTATAAGAGATTTATTAAGAATATACTGATGTGGGGGTGATGAAATTAGTAAAAATAGGTTACCAATAAAATTGGTTTTAAACACTTATAAAATTTTATAACCATAAATAATTTTTACAACTGAATTGATGTAAACATGAACTACTTCGTATGTAAACATGTGCTATTTATACCATTCAATAAATATCAATTCCTCATTGTTGTTTTAAAGGTTCGTAACGATGTTTATTTCTTTTGTAGTTCGTTCTTTACCACTTGATATCGGCCTCCTTGTACTTGTCTTCCGGTCTATCGGTGGTTATTCTTGGATACCAAAGACGTTATGAAAAATATTACATAACAGCTGGGGTAAGAACTCTTCCATTTTATGACTCCTTTTTAATCACAAATTTTCTTTTTCTCAAAGTAATAAGTTATATATTTTTAAACGTTGCTAGCTACTAATATCATCAAATTACATTAAATGTTAAATGAAACTAATGTAATATAAATAACAGCTTAAGGGCTGCGGTTGTTTGTTTGGTTAGGGTGTTCGTTCTCATTATCGGAAGGTAGTGAGTTCGAATCCCGACCCAATCTAAGATCCATCGTGTCCGCTATTAGTGACACTTTAAATTTGTCGTGATTGCAATATTTTCCAAGTGAATGACTTCTTGCTTCTAAATGGCGAAGACCTATTTTCGGGACTGCGATGGCACATTCTCTAGGTGCCTCACTATATAAGGTGCCATCACTTTCACCCCTTGTTAGGCCAAAAGGTGGAAACCGTAATAGCTGGGAATTATACAACAACATAATAATTTCTGCTGAATAAAATGAATTGATAGCTTAGTAGAGATTACTATAATGTCTCGAAGATTTTATTTATATATTGGAGTTAGTTTGGCTGAATATCTGTTTTATTGTAAGTGCATAAGAATGTAAAACTTTCTATGAATCCAAATTTTCTAATTTCGAGAGGAAAATGCTAGCCCGGTTGTCAACTACGTCAATGGATGGTAATTTGAAATCATTTGGTGGTTGGGTGCGTTTAACAGATTCGATATGGTAAATGAAAAGTGTATCAATGACCTATTAATCTACCAACATACAAAAAATATTAAAAGATTTTAAAATACATTATAATGAAATTTTATACATAAAATAGTTTATTACTTCAGTAATTTTAATAAGAAGTTAATTTTTAGACTTTAATGTGCGTCATATTTTTACTATGCTAAATGATTTTACTGACACTGAATCCTTCTTCTTAAAAAAAAATTGATTCCTAAGTGATTGAGGTGGGTACTTGAAAGTTTTCTTAGTGTTTTTTAAGCATTAGGAAAATGTCCAAGTACCCACCGCATTAAAACAGCCCTCTATCATTCGTAAATGTGAGTGTTCCATAAAGATATCATGTGATATATTATCAAATGCTTAACGATTTTTATAACTTTGGCATTCGTTACTTATAGTTTGAGGAAGAATATTTTTAAATTAATAATATTCAAAAACAGTTAAGCTAATTCGGTAATTTTTAAAATTTATTCGAACTTGTTTTCAGATCCGTTATAAACAAATTATGTTTTTCAATGGGTATTTTGAGGAAAATTAAATTATAATTATATATATTATTTGTTATAAGTCTCTTTCATTATTGAAGCAAGATGCTTTTGCTTCTTTTTTTTTCAAGATTTCTTCTCCAATTTTATTTTTAACTTCATAGTACAACTGATGTTGCTCACAGTGTACATTAAAAATATTTTTATTAACGATTTATTAATTGCATTTATACAAAATCATCTAAACATGAAGCAGATATGTTTATAATATACTGTAAGAAAAAATACTTTTATTGGTGATTTATTAATTGTATTTATACAAAGTTTTTAAAGTCTAAATCAGACTTATATTAAATATAAAAGAAGGCATTATATATTAGGAAGAAAAATATAAATAATATTAATTTGCTTTAAAAATTTAAAGTACCAGCTGTATTTTCAAATGTCAAATCTGGACTAATTTGATCACATTTTATGAAATGCTTTTCAAGAAGACAGAAATGATTTTTTAAATCTATTAAATTTCTAATCTTGAAACCACCTGTTGTATGAAATCTTTTTCGTAAAATCGATTTTCAAAAAAAGGAACCACGAATTCAAAAACAAATAGTTAGAAATTGTTAAATACTTTTGAGAATATGACTAATTATCGGAGAAGGAATGGGAATATAAATGTCGTTGATTAAACACTCAAATTTCGCATGTTTTCGTAACCATTTGCTATCATAAAAAATTATCTAGTTTAAAATACTGAGGTACACATGCCAGTGTATTTTAATTCAAGAAAGTCTTATAAAAGTTATTCCCTAAATAAATATCAAAATAGTTTTGCTGTAATGAGAATAATGATATACCATATTTTATTTCTATAATTTAAACGCATGCAAAAAAACAGCAAACGATAAATTAACAAAACTATAAAAACATATATTTTTTATAAAAAAAAACTATATAAAAAACATATATTTTTTATATAGTTTTTTTATTTCCTTTGCAAAGAATTAATTGCAAATAATTCTGTGCAAAAGAAATAAAAATTCTGCGCAAAAAAGAATAATTTTTTCCTATAATTTAAACGCATGCAAAAAAAAATAAATAAATAAAATAAAAAATAAAAAAGCAAACGAAAAAATTTATTGATAAAATTGTAAGCAAACGATAGATTAACAAAACTATAAAAACATATATTATAGTTTTTTATATTTTATTTTTTATTTCCTTTGCGTAGAATTAATTACAAATAATTCTACAATGATATAAATAATGATATGGTATATTTTTCTAATTTTAGGACATGGGGAAAACCAAACGCTAAATGTCTATTTATCAATAAAATTAAAAGAAAACGATAAATTACATTTTCGTGTTTATTATTCTTATAATATCCTTTTATAACATTAATTGGGAATAAATTTTTCCTATTTTTTTTTAATTTCAGGCTATAGGTATTGTGAATTCCATCTTGTACATCTTCAGCACTTGTCTTGGTCTTCGAGCCCTGTCGAGCAAGTAGAGGACTCGCAAAAAGCTGAACGAGCTTTCAAAAAAATACCAAAAAACACGTGAGAGAGAAATATTATTGAATCAGAGAATTTATTAGATGTATCTGTGTTTTTAAGAATTCTCAATTCTTAAGATTTTTTTTATTTTGAAAGAATTGAATGACTCGTATGTCATTTTTGTTATGAAAGGCCATTTACGTATATGTCTGAACCAATATGACTTTATTATGCCACAATCTTTGGTCTTGAATTATTAGGGGACAATTCTTGTGTTCATATGTTATATTTTTAATGCTTCTGTTTCATTGTTATTCTTTTTAAGCACCTGGTTAATGGATTGTGATTCGAATTATTTTTGACGATATTTTACTTGACATTTACTATTTTCAATTAAATGTTAATTAAAAAATTTATATATTGATATTTTTAAACAATGAATTTTTATTTGCTTTTAATGTATTTGTACTGTTAATGATTCTGCATTTACTCTATTTGTAATGATTCGAATCCATTGACTTATTTCATAGATTATTTTCATGAAATTTACATTTATTGATGTTCATCAAAGTATTTTATAAGTTTTACTGTTAAAAAAATAATTTTGTTCATTTTTTTTAAAAAAATGTTATAGCGTATCCATGAATTTCGAATTTCATACATTTTTTTTTACAACTTTGGATTTTTTAATAACATTTACAATTGACATATGTTTTAATTTTATAAGAGTCTTACTTATTGATTTATTAATAATTATATCTATAAATCAAGTGTAAGAAAATAATAATATAAGAAATTAAAATAGAAAACTAAGGAACTAATAATAATAATAATAAATAAATGAGAAAATATAATATCTGATACATGTATATTAACAATTTTAATTAATTAATTAATTTTTTATATTATCATTTTATTAATTAAATGATAATTAAAATAATATTATTTGTTATTCAATATTTAAAAAATTACTATTTAACGAAAAATAATTTGAAAAATTTTAAATAATTTTAATTCTGAAGTAACAGTTTTTAAAATCGTGTAGCAATCAAGATATAGCCATGTTGCAATAAACAGAATAAACTATAATTACATCACCAAAACTAACCATAGTGATGTACTATAGTTTAGCGAAAAAAAGAGTTTCAAATTTACTGAATTTTTTTTTTTTTTGCAAATAATTAGCTTTTTCCCGATCATATAATAGTAGCATCTTAAAACTTAATCTTTAATTTTTATTTGCTATTATTTTATATTGTCTATTTATTTTTTTCATTTTAAAATTGTCAGTCACGATATATAATGGGGATAAGTTTTACCTAATTCGTAGAAATAGTATAAAAAGTGTGCTTTAAATGAAACTGAGAATTTTTTACTTTATTATGTAATAATTTCTTTTGGCCGGAGTTATTCTTACATAATAGTTTCTTTTAAATTGTTTTAAATTTCTTTTATTAATACTTATGATTTTTTTTCAATTCTTTCAAAAAATTTTCGATTTAAACTAAAGCTATATTTTTCATGGTAATTAGGTATTATTTCAAAATTACATAAAACTCAGTACTATTTTTTAAATAAATTTCAAGATAAGTTTCAAGCTAAAGTAAAATTGCACAATATGAATTCCCGCTAAAATTAATTTTAATCTAAAATAAAAATTAGTTGTGTGTTTTATATAAAATATTTTTCACTGTTGTACTTTGTAAAATTTAAAATACTCAATTAATCATCCTCTTGATTTATTAGTTATTATAAAATTAAATAAAGAATATGTAAATGAAAGAATGGGATATTAAATAATTAATGAAAAATTAGTTTTTATTCTTATTGATTAGTAATTTTAAAAGTAATTATATTTTGTTTTCATATTAATTGAATAAAAATTTAAGTCTTATTAAAAAATTAAAATGCAATCTTTGGTCTTATTTTATGTAATATAATTCTAGCCTGTCTAAAATATTTATGCCATAAAAAAATCGTTTAATTTGGAAAATTGTAGAATTTTCAATCAGAGTTTTATATAATTTCTATCATTTAAAGAAAATTATTATTATATTTACTTAATTTATGAGATAGTTACTAAATACTCACATAATTAACACACTTATTTTTATTATTTTAGGCATTAAAATGATTATATTATAATCGAAAGCGTATATCATAATCATTGTTTTGAATTGTTTTCATTTTTTATATTCTTTGCTGTCTACGCTTGTAGTTTTCTTTCTTATTCGGGAACTGATGCAAATATTTTTCTAAAGCTTTGTTTAATTTATTCTGAAGCTTTGTTAAACTACTTGGTGCAAATGCAGATGTAAATGTGTTACTCACTTTGTGCTGTAGATAGATGAGTTATTGAGAATTGTTGCTAGTAAATTGTCTGTAAAAAATGCAGTATTAATTATATTTGTATCTAAACTTTTGAAAATAAATATTGTTGAGATCGTTATTTTTATCTGCCTCTTTAGTGTAATTGTCTTATCATGTTCTTTATATATAGTGTTTTTAAAAATAAATAGACAAAAAACATTTCAATTGTCCTTGACGATTCAAACTAATTATAAAGTGGATGATTTTCTTGTTAAACTAACCATAAAGTGGATGTTTTTCTTGTCTTTTTTATTTTGCTTTTTCTGTTGTTGTTACTGATGACTTCTTGGCAACGCCAAGCCCGCCCGTCAGAGACTAGGCGAATGAAGTCAGAGAGAGAGAGAGAGCGTCTTCCGTTTTTGGATAGAGCACCCTCAAACGAAAGTGGAAGTACGACTTTTGGCTCATAGATGGCAGCACCATCTAAATCTTCCAATTTAAAGATTGAAACTAGTGAAGACCCATAGCCTGGCTCCAACCATCCCCAGAGATATTTATTTGTAATGAGAGCATCAAGAACATTGCGACCCAACAGATCTTACGTGCCCCAGTCGCCATCAGTGAACACGACTGATCTTCGACTAAGCCGGGTTCGAACTCGAAGCCACCTTTTGGTAAAGAGAACGACACCCTCACCAACCAGGCCACCGCGGCCTGCTTTTTTCTTCTGTTCTATTGTCAAGATACTAATGGCTCTAGTCAATGGAAGATAGCTTCTCTAGTCTATGCTTTGGTCTTTACATATGGAATCTGTTTATTAACAAAATGAACTTTAATATTTTTAAGTTTGCTTCTTAAAGAGTTAGAGTTATATCGACGCTCTCGATGTTATGTTTTTGGAACAATCAATATTTTACGAATGAAATATTCTTCAAAGTCTTTATGAATTCAAATCGAATGAGATATCACGCGAAAATGATGCAATGTCTTCAAAGTTATTCAGCTATGGCAAAGCTACTTGTGTCAACATGCGCATTGCTGTAATTCATTAGAAATCGCTTGAAACCATGGTTACCTCTGTCTCGTAACAATCAATGCTTTCCAAAAGCCTGAGAGCCAGGCAAGAAAACTGGAATCGGTTAAAGACACAGAAAAAAGTAGAAATTTCTGAAAATTTTGGAAGCAATATCGCTGCAGATTTTAAAATTTGAGCTCTAAACTTTAAATACAAGAGAAAATTTTCATGATTTTGAAAATACTTAAAACCGATAAAAAGTGATTTAGTCACGATCTCAACTGTAACCAAACAACCACTTCATGGCTAATAAAATATGTTTATATCCTCTCATAATGTAAAAACTACATTCATTCAATAAAAAAATAAAAAATTGTTTATTTGTAAACATTTTTCCATAATTCCTTGCTATAAATAAACATAACTATTTTATTCATATAAATATGTTAATTATCATAATAATTTCTAAAAGTATAAAATTGAACATCACATTTGAAATAATATTTATTAAGATTTATGGAGGTTTTTAAATCTATTTCATTTAATTAGTTTAACTAAAATCAGTTGTAATAAGTCCTCAAAAGTGTCTTAAAACTGAGATAGCCAATGTGAACAAAATTGCAAAGTTAGTAGTAATCAACATAGCATAATAATTTTAAATCATTAATAATTAGTTCAGTAGATATGCTTTAAGTTATTGATAGTAAATCTGTCAACAAACCCGGTAGTCAATTTGGTTCCTAATGTCCATTATTGGTCATTAAAGCTTTTGACGTGAGTAATATAGCTATTGAGCAAAAAACATTTACCAAATACAATTTAAACACAAAAAAAATTTTGTTACAAAAGAAGTTGACGTTAGTAATACAATATTTAAATGTCTGATATAGTAAATTGTGTTTAATTAAGTTATTGTGGAAATGATAGACACTTATTTACTTCCTTCAAAGATACAAAAAAAGAACAGTTTATAAAATAAAATTCTTTCAAACTTTATCCAGATAGCAAATTTTCTTATGGTTATTTTCATCGTGGCTTTGTGGTAGTGGTAGGATAGCACTTTTTAGAGTTGAATGTATCAGGCCTGATCTAAGCTATTTATAAATAAGATATATGTCAAACTATTGAGTGTTTAGAAGTGCCTCAAGTTAGTTTCTTGGTGCTTTTAAATATGGCCGCAATCTATATACATTTTGTCAGAAAACAAAACAACGATGTTCATGAAATTGTGTAGCTTTCATCAGTTAAGCTACAATTATGCTGTTAAATAATGGCTTAATGGTAAATGTAGGGTAGCAACCTTTACATTTGAATGTACCATGTCTGATCTAAAGTATCTATGAATAAGATCGATGGGTTTCAATCTATTATGTGTCTAGAATTTTCTCAAGTTAACCTCTTTGATCTCATGAATATGGCTGTAATCTATATAAAGTTTTATCAGAAAACCAAACAAGGATGTTCATGTTATTGTGCAACGTTCATCTTTTAAATGGTGAAATTTTATATATTTTTATAAATTAAAGAGAAATCAGATATCAAAGATTATTAAAGATATTAAAGAGAAATCATAAATATCTGACTTTGATATTGAATGTAATATGTAAAAAAAAAAATTAACTCTGAAGTGCTCAAAAATGAAATTTATTATTTAAGCTTATACAGAAAATTATTTGAAATCCAAATTTGAATTGAATTTTGTAAGCCTTTTATCACAGACAATCCCTGAAGAACCTTTAAGTAAGTAACCAGGATTTAGCAAATAATGTAGCTCTAATCGGTATATCATTATCTTAAATGATCTGGAAGTGATTTGTGACAGTAATGTTCTGGAGTAACCCTAAAAAATATAAAGATTTAATTGATTAGAAACTGTAAAATAGCCCTTAGCGGTTTTTTAGTGACAAGGGAAAATGACTGAAATATTCTCATAATACTTACATGGATACTGTTAGACCGTTACAGGTTTTAGTGATGTCCGTGATGATGGTGGTGACCGTGGTGTTCCATGTGGAAGTATCGATGACTTGATCCATGTCCACCATGGTGGCCATGATGTCCATGGTGTCCGTGGTGATGTTGAGGATGATGTTCGATACTCACTTCATATCCGTTATGTCCGAAGTGGCCATGGACACCATGACCTTCATAATGGTCTGCAGCAACAAGTGCAAGCAAAGCTGCGGCAACAAATGCGAAGACCTACAATGAGATGAAAATTATTAGTATTATCAGCAATATAATATCTGCAATAAAAACAGATATCCAATGTATAATTATGTACTTAATAGAATTTGAGTATAATTGCAAAATTTACTTGATACAATTATTTTGATAACTTATAGAAAAACTAATTTGTTTTGTATATTGGAATTTTTAATTATAAAAATACATTTAAAAATTGTAATATAATCTATATTTAAATTAATAACTAAATTAAAAGTAAAATAACAATTCTTTGGACTGATTCTTATTTAAATATTTCGTTAGTAGAGTAAAATTTGGATTTATTATAATTTATTTTTTTATGATTGAAAAATAAACACTACTTATTTATTTCTCTTAGAAGAATCTAGGGCAAACTAAGCAGAAATTTAAAATTTAATTATGTTATTCACAGAAATAATCCTAGCTCTGAAGAATTCCTTACTTTAAAATGTAATCAAATATTTAAATTATTTAATTTAATTTAATCTTAAACATTCCTCTGTGTCTATTAGATTCAGAAAATATAATACCACAAGTTGTCAATTGTTACGCTTGAGGAAATGATAAAATGTGTATTTTGTAATTAAGGGAATAAAATGACATTAAATTGAATAAATTCTATCAGTTTTAATTAGTAATTAATTTCAAATTATCAATTTATAATACCTAAATGTTAATTTATAGTGCATATTCGCATACATAATGTTATAAGCAAAGTTTAGTATAATCCCAAAATATGGACTTCATTGTCCCTCCAAACGATAATTAATTTTATTTAAGAACTTTACTAAAGAACGATATATTTCAATACTTCAGTGATTAAAATCATTCATTTTGTTCAGTTTAATTTATTAATTAAATTATCTTTTATAGATTTAATCTACATTAAAAAAAGATTTAAAAATAAAAACCAAAACTTGCAGCTATTTTTTTCAGTAATATATAATTTTTTTGTATGCCAATATAAAAATTTACAGGAAAAAATTGATATGAATATTATTGACAACACTTTATATATTTGCTATTTTATTCAGAAGTCATTATATTAATATATCTACTATTTTTTTAAGAAATCAAATTTAAAAAAATTAAATAAAGTATTTATTTGATTCATTAAAAAAATAGTAAATTTTCTAAATAGCTTCTTATTGAAAAATTAATACAGAAAATATGGATAACTAATAATTTTTTAAACATGCTTGAATTCCGTTCATCAACTACTTTATTTATAGTTTCAGTATATGTATTTATTCATCACATGATAGCATCATTAATCAAAAAGTTAATTTAGTTTAATTATTTACTAGGTAAAATGAATGAAATATTTTTCAGTTGAAAACTGTACTTAAATTATCATTTAAATATAAATTTATATATTAAATTTACTTTTTTAAAAAAAATATTTTAAAAGCATTATCAAATATTCAATGACTTTTTATTAGGCTAATATAATGTTCCTAGATGGCGCCACTAAATAATGGCATAATTTTAAAAATATTTATACATTCTGTTTTATTAAGATTATACATTCTGTTTTATTTATTTTCAAAACTGAAAGAGTGGAATTGTTTTCTGAATAACGTTTATTATTATTATGTTCAAAAAATTAAACTCTATAGTCAATTTACAAACATCAAACTGCATTGATATATTCTTTATGTAGAAGAGATTATAGATGAAATTATATAATTTTCATATTCTACATAAATATTTTAAGTGACTCTGTTGTTTAGATAGTATTTATAATGAAATCCTTATATTAATGTTCTTAATATCCGATCGTAATATTTATGTTTGAAATCATATTTTTTTTGAATTCTTAGTATTCAAATTACTGTAACAAGGTGATAATGTCTATGTATTGACAACAATGATTTAATATAATGGAAATAGAAATATTATTCTACATTAAATTAACATAAGCTTTTAAAAATTAAGAAAATTAAACTCTTCGGAGAATAAATATCTTGTTATTTCATCATTACAATTTAGTTCTATGCATTTAAATTTATTAAAATGGGCAAAAAAGTACTTAATATTTTCTGAAAAGAAATGTTTGACTTTTGTGTTATTACAGTTTACCATGAATAGAGCACATAGGTGTTGCCACCTTATTGTAGTAATTTGAGTACTAGAAATTTATATAAAAAAAATATATTTGTACGTTATTAATATGATTGAAATCTAGCAGGTTCTGTACATTATTATTATTATAGGGGTGTAACAAAAATTTAAATTCTATAAAGGAAATATTTTTAGACTGTAAAAGAATTTATTTAACGCTGTTTTTTTTATTTTATTTTTCATTAATATAATAAGAAAAACTAAAAATTAATACCTAGAAAATAAATAATCGTAAACAGAGAGATCAAAATAATATAAGAATTTATAATTTTTCAGAGTAAAATATTTATAAGTGCTAAAATTGAAGATTTAGATATAAGAATTCTTCTTTTAAAAATTTCTCTACTTGAATATATAGCAACTATATTTCGATAAATCAAAGTAAGAAATATATTAAATTAAATAACTGTACTCTCAAAATATTATTTGTGAAATAAAAATTCTTAAAAATAAAAATACTTTACAATTCACAAATTTTAATTAACATACAGAAAATGTTTTTTGATTTCATTAAAAAAATATTTATTAAGAATATGTAAAATAATAATTTTTTCGAATTATAATATAAATATAATTTTAAGAAAGCTAGTATTTATTTCAATATTTAGCTTACCAGGTATTTGTTCATCTTGTTCGGTGAGAAAAGAAAGCTTTCTTAAAAGAACAATATGCTTTAACAGGCAGTTACTTTCGTTTGATAAATAAAACAACTTTTTTCTGCTTTTATACCCCTTTTAATGATCTACATTTAACCGTTACAGATGACTTAATCGACACCTGTTTCTTTCTTTTTTTTTTTTTCCTTAATTTTTTTAATTTCTTAAATCCTTCAAGTTTTGAAGAGAATTGTCTGAAAATCAATTTGGGGTTACGGAGGGGGGTGACACGCGTTCTCGTTTAACCGGAAGAAGTTAGAGAGCGGGAAATCATTTCTGAATGTTCTCGAATAAATGAATAAATCAAACGACAATTTAACAAAGAGAGAGAGAGAGAAATTGCTACAAATGGGCAATAAGGGGCTGTTTACAAAATAAATGATGCATTAAATTATGCATTTATTTTGATAAGAATTAATGAATTAAAATGATTTTAATTGGTTAAGTGGTTAAAGAATACGGATTATTATAATTAATTATTCCAAGTTCTTATTTAAAATTCTGCATGGAAGTCTTGGCAAAAATTTTTATATGTTAGATTGAATGCTTTAAAATTATCATAATTATACGAATTCCCGAATTATATAATTTAGTTAAAGGAGGAGATGAGTTATGCAAAATATTCCAAAAGCTATTAAAATGGTATTTATTTGTACTGCGAAGTTTAGATAATTTGATTTTTTTCTCCCATCTCTTAAACTAAAAAACGTACTGAAATCGGTAACTAGCTCCAACAAAAAAAATAAATAAATAAATAAAATAATTTTTGAGATACATTATTGTATTTATAATTTTCTGCACATATCCTAAAAAGAATTGCATTATTGTATACTTTAATGAATTAAACATCTAATTCAATTGAAAAATTAAAATTGAATTGAACAATTAATTTTCAAAATAAATTATAAACGATAGTTTATTTTTAAATTTTAACACATTTTTTTTTTTTTTTTTTTTTTTTTTTTGCCTAATAAATATTAGTTGTTTCTTTTTTAAAGGATATTATTTTACCAGTTTATTGGAATATCAGATAAATTTATTTGTTTCAGTAAAAATAATTTATTTTCCCAATAGCTAAATTTTTATTTTGGTGGCGGTCAGCGAAATCTTGCACTGCGCTAATGGGAAAAGGAAATCACTTATATGATGATTATACCGTACCCTTCCCCCATGTACTCCTTGACCACGACATCTTTTTAATTAAATACTTTATTAAATTATTTTCCTAATGTTTTAATACTTTATAGGCCAAAACTTAAAATTATGATATAAAATGACAAAAATTATAAAATGAAACAGAAATGCTATTTTATATTGTAAAATGTTGCTATCAAATTATAATTAGTAAATTTTAAATAACTAAAATTCTTAAATATCAAAAATTAGTTTATGAAAATGTATTGTAAAGTGAATAAAAAATTTAATAAGAAATTAAATGTGAATGAAAATTATCAAGTAATAAGCATTAAATGTAAATAGTGCATACATTAAAATTAATAATAAATATTAAATGAAATGTATTCAGCAGCAAAAGGATTGGAGTGATGCGAGTAGCAGAAGTTGTATTTCCGTACTAGGCATGCTTAAGCAGATTTCCCTTTTTTTGGACTGTACATATGTAATGAATTCCTTAAATGTCGATATTTATGGAAATGAGGTTGCAGATAAACTGGTGAAGAGAGGTTCAGACCTCCCTTTAATACACTTTACGAAATCTCTGCAATCAGCAAGAATTTTAACATGATTATATAAATGGCAAACCCCTCCACTAAAAGAATGGCACACAAAAACTATCCTGTTGGTTTTCTAGGCCTAACTTGAAACCGAAAACCCCAGACTGCTCTTTTTAGATTTGCCAGTGGCCATTTGTGGGGGCTTTGTATCTTTAGGGGTTAGAAGATTTTTACAACAATTGTAGGAAAAATCTTTTCACCCCTATAGAAACAAAGCTTTTTCTATAGGGTCAGAAAAGTCAGTAAATGCTACAGCGGAACACATTTTGGTCTGTCTTTAACTCTCTTACTACGACTTAATAAGAAATCCTTTGATGTTTTTGGACTTTTTGAGGGTTAATAATCTCATGGACCTTGTCTAGCAGTCGCTAGACGTGGAGGATATGAAGCAACAACAAATAAAAAGTTCTATGAAGAAAATATATTGGGTTGTTCGGAAAGTTATTTCGTTTTTATATGAGAATGAAAAACAATAGCGAATAAATATTTTATTGAATAATAAATTGTCATTTCTAGTCCAATACTTTTTATCATCTTTCTGGTCGTAGCATGATTACATACTCATAAAATGATTGGTTTTCACTAGCAAACAACTGATTCAGGAGGAAAAAACGAAATGACTTTCCAATTAATACAATATTATACATAGGTTATGAATTTAATTATTATTTCTATTGATTGTATATTGTTCACGCAGTATATTGCTAATTCAAATCAGTTTGTGGTGATTGCTGAAGAACTTCGATCCAATCATGAAATAATTTTGCCCTCATCAGAAATGTTCCAGTTGAAATCCTGACAATAATTTTCATCACGTCCCTAAGAATTAAATAGACAAAAAAAATCTACAAATTTATGGTCTTTTGGAGTACAGATCAAAATATGCAGCATTCTGAGTCGATATCTTACCAAGGAACACTCTTCCCACTGATTTCACTTGTCTTGTCCATGAGTGTCTATATATTCCTCACTGTTATCATGCGTCGCAGATATAGCAATAGCAGAAGCGCATACGCGGTCTCTTCTTCATAAAGTTATCACTCTACTGTGAGGGTCATAGTTCTTGGAAGACTAGTCTTCAAGGAATCATTCCTGGAACATCCTCCATGACCGCAAAATAGAGTAATAGTAAATGCCAAAGAAATAAGCAGTAAATCATTTAGAACAAATGGTGTCGTGTGCCAGCCAGGCCGGCAATATGGGGTGCGCTGCTCCACTTTTCCAACTGAACCATATTTGGTGTGAAGTCCGACTTCCTCAGTACACACATGCCATAGGTACCCGTTTATAGGGTAGGCAACCATTCATACACACACAAAGAAAAGACAAGAAAGAGAGAGAGAGAGAGAAAGTACATCCATGCCCGAGCCAAGATTCGAACCCAGATCCCACCCATCTGTAGTCAGGTACTCTATCCACTAGGCAGACTTAGTACAAATAGTTTGTGAATAAGTGAATGTCAACTTCAACACACCTCTCTACATCCTTCAACACAAAACAAACAGCCCAAAGTTTGTAAATATTTTTTTCCGCTCTCACAAGATAGTCTTATAACATTAATAAAATACTGGAAGTGTACAATCAATGTGCATTGATTGTACACTTCCAGTATTTTTCCATCCGATATAGGGTAGTTTGAAGCTTCTTTTTGGAGAGGAACCACAAGGGCAGAAGACTGACTTGACCTCTGAATTCACCTACAGTCGTTAGCTGAGCAAAATAGAACGGCCTTTACGCCTAGGATGACCCTACCAGGGGAGTACTCTCCCGACATACATCACCCGTTCAGCCCAGGAACACCGCCTCACCACTTTGAGGCCGACTGCAGGACTTGAGGCAATGTCCTCCGGACTCTACAATCGGCCATGGCGAGATTTAGGAGTGGACACTTAAAATATCTGAGGTTCTTGAATGGAGGGAGGATTTTCTCTCCTTGTTTCCTCCCTGCCAGTTCTGCTCACCTTCTTGTTTGTCTTGGTGCCTCTTGGAGGCATCTGTGGGATGAGCAGGATTATGATCTATGAGAATCTGGCGCGTCGGGGCCTTCTGGACCTGGTGTATTCTTTCCTGCACTAGAGGGATAAACAACAACAACAACACACTTCCAGTAAAACTGTCTTTACCTACATATTTCCCCATGCAAAATACTAACTAGTAGATAACACATTTGTGCACTTTCAGTCAATCACAATTCAGATTGGAATCCAAAAAACTACAATTTCTTTTTGTTTCATTTTTGGAGTTTTAAATACTCTGTGTACAGTGCACATATCTGTTTCCTTAACCGAGGACTCCGGAGTGCGAAGCGCATAATCGGTTAGGTAGTCAACCTAACGTGAAACTCCCAACGTTTAGTTCCCAAGCATGCTTGGTACTCAATTTTATTGAGACACTGAAGGGATGAAAGTCTGAGTTGACCTTA
Source organism: Latrodectus geometricus (assembly GCA_026290005.1). Taxonomy (NCBI): domain Eukaryota; kingdom Metazoa; phylum Arthropoda; class Arachnida; order Araneae; family Theridiidae; genus Latrodectus; species Latrodectus geometricus. The sequence continues at coordinate 28,232 of JAPDSC010149143.1, forward strand.
CTTAGTCTGAGGATAGAACTTTGGACCCGTGCATTGCTAACGCTAAACACTACCATTACGTCACCGGGCTTTCTTACATTTTTATCTAATTATGTATTTATTGCATTGATAAATTTAATTTATAGTTGATTTTTACCGAGATGAAAAATATATTGATGCTAATTTATGAAAAGGAGAGTAATCCTCTCAGAGAGAAAGAGAGAGATGTAGTTCAATTTATACTCAAAAGAAAATCTATTTGGTAGCTCATAATGAATAAAATAATTTGTTTATTCGTTTTAAGATTACAGAATCAATATTAAATATAGTGAGACAATTTATTTTAATTCTAAAGAAAAGCGATTAAAGTTCAAGTTTTCTGGTTGGATCCACAACTGAGTAATTAAAAAAATATATGATGTTTTATATCACATACTGAATAAATGCATAGAGGTTTTATTAAATTTTACCTTTGAATCCAATAATTTAACTTATTTTTCTTCTGAAATCCGTTTGATGCCGCAATATTCTGATGACGAAAGATATTATATTCATAAACAGAAGACAAAAGGTTCGATACCTGATCCTTCTAAAGAGGAACTGACAAAGCATCTACAGTATATTTTATATTTTCGTAGGTGCTAATTTTCTTAGATGCTAAGCATATTAATCTTTCTTAGGTGTTAATTTTCGATCAGTACAACCAAGAAATTTCGATCAGTGGACATCAACTAAAATGTTGACCGAGGTACTTAATTATAGTTTAACATTAAGAGTTAGTTGATAGTGTTTTTCAGCTTTGATCGAGGCAACATATAGTTTGAAACTTATTGCAATAACTTTGATTATATTTCTTTCAGAAAGCTAAGCGCTATATAAAGATAGAAAGAGACAAATAGATGATAATGTAAGGAAATATTTGTAAAAAATTCAATAGAAACTTGTAGACTCACACAAATTTTTATTTATATATTTATATTTGGAGTTTAATTTTAATTATTACGACAATTTTCAACTCTCTTAAAAACATGTTTTCTTTTTATTTCTAATGTCCGGCTATTACAGGAATTTCATCTGTCAGCACTAGAATTGAGGAAATGAAGGCAACTTCTATAGTGGGGCATCCCAGTAGTTGTGCCATTATTTATCAGAATGTGGGTGGATCTTCTTAATTTTGAAGTCGGGACGAAGCAGAAGACCCTTATAAATGGCCTACCAACGCCAGAGGAATCATTTCACACGAAGGACATTATGACCACGACATTTTTAACGTGGCCCACCCGCCATTAGCGACAATTCTTCGGTCGAATCAGGATTCGAACTCATATTGATAATAAAAACAAAAAACTTTCTTACCAAGCAAGCCTTCAGCTCTTAAAAATTGTATTTCACAATAATTTGTTCAATCGCATACTTAAAATTGAAAAAGAGATAAACCATAACACTCAATATGATTTTAAAATATGTCAGAGAAAAGTAAAAACTGTAAAAAGTAAAACACTAAAATTACCAGCAAGTAAAATAAAACTTCAGTAGACAAAAATATATGACTACTACTATAGACTTTGACAAAAAAAAAAAAAGGGAAAGAAAACAAAAGAAAAAAATTGAAGAGATATCAATGAGTAAGATTAATCTAATGTGTGAAAAAGCACAATGCTATGTGTCTCCAATAATGATAAACCCATTCATCATTATTGATTGATAAATGATGTTTTTATTTATATAATTTTTTAAAATGAGCATATAATCGACAGAATTCGCTATTTTTTTTCCCTTCAAGCCAATGTATAATTTATTTTGATTTTTTTAAATAAAAATTAGCCTATATTTCAAACCTCTGAGAGCGTTTGAACTTTATTTGTGAAACTTTATAAGAATTAATTTTTAATTGTTTTATTAATTCGAGATTCTTTTCACTCAATTCTACATTTCTCGTCAGGTAAATCTCGTGAGATTAAATGGTTCTACAGTTTTTTAATAGTATTAAGTAACTCATATTGTCATATTTAATATTTTTATTTTTTAGTTTTTCTTTTACAACAAGAATATGAAAACAATATTTTCCTTTCTAATACAAAACTAAATTTTTCCTCTTAATAATTATGTTTTATTTTATATAAATACATAAAACGCAGCACAGATTTAAAAAAAAAAAAAAAAACTCTTCGAGTCATGAGTTCAACAGTTCGTGTGTTCAATTCTCACTTCGGATATGGATGTTTGTATTTAAAAATTTATTTAAATATGTATGTTTAAAGGAGAAGATTTTGGTCCTACCGTACAAAAACCATTTTGACAAACCAAATCACATTGAATATAAAATTTGCTAATTTTTTTTCTCTAAGCAATAATTATTTAAAATTAAAAATAAACTAATATTATTATTATTTAGTTGAAATCTGTCTTAAATTTCTAAGTTCCATCTATCACGATTAATTTATAGTCACTTTGAGAAATATAATGCTTTTTTATTCCCGTTCTATATAAAGGAAATAAATTCCTAAGCATTGGTTTTAAATTAAAAAATTTATAATAATTATCATTTTTATTTATTTTTTAGTTTTTATTAAGTTTTTTTACTATCACTATATGCTTAGCTTAGTTTATTTTAATAATTACTAAACTTTATTTCGATTACTGTACTATTATTTTAATCTGGATTTGATGTAAAGCTAAAAATTGTTAGAAATTGAAAATGAAGTTAGTAATAATTATCATTTTTATTTTCATTTGTTTCTTTTGAGCCTTTAAATTATATATTAACTATTATAAATACTGCCGCGTGCATTATGGGAGGAAGTGTGGTGTTGTTGCAACAGAGCAGTTTCCCCAGACCTTCATCAGAATCTTGCAAATGAATAGAAAACTTGGCACAAACGGCTCGGACAAACTTATCAATCGCGATTCGCTCCATTTGCTCTGATTGGAATGATATCCACAAGGACAGTCTAACGACACGCTTTTTTCTTCCTTTTCTTTTCATTTCTTCAAAAAAAAAAAAAAAATGATTTATTTGTTTTTATAATTCAAATACTATTGTTCAAACGGAATACGGAAAATATTTTTCTTATTATTTATACATGGCATTCTGTTATTTATATGTCAGGAGTGGGTATTATGAGGACCGCGATCGACCGATAGACAGCCAAATTATTTTAGGGGTGGTCGCCGGTGTTAATTTTTATGATCCACATATTTTTAAATATATTTGTTTAGTTTTAGATATGATCAAGAGGCAAAAAAACATTTGAATCGTCCTTGCTGATGTAAACTAACCATAAAATGGATGTTGTGATTTATTTATTGCTTGCATTAACAATCAAATATTAATACTTAATGTGCTTTACATGCTACATGAAATAAATTTACCTTTACTTAATGATGAATAAGTATTTATTTTTTAATAGGTGTGTCAAGAGAGACACATCTCCAATAATATATAAAATAACCCATCCCACTAAGATATTGGCCAACATTTTCTTTCCAACTGCTCACTGAAGAGCTCATCCCACTGACACATTGACTTGTTTTGGATGGGTGGACAAAATTGTATATTCAACATGATGGGTGAAAACGATTATTTGTTTAACTCACACACCAATTAGAAGTAAAATAAAGTGACGTACACATGATCTCAACTGTATCGAAAGAAACAACCAATTTATGGTTATTAAAATATTAATGATAGCGCATGACCCAAAAATGTTTGCCTACTCCATGGTGTTTGTTAATGAAATTTTAATCATGAATTGTTGTTTTCTTTTTTCTATATTCATATATTATCTATGTATTCGTTTTATCTACTTGTAACTATATTTTATTAATGTAAGTAGTAAATTAAGTTTTTGAACGCCAAAATGTAATTTTATTATATTTTAGTGGTACAGATATTTTGTAAGCGTTACAGAACATTTTTGTTGTGTAAGCTTAATTTAAAGAGGGTTTTTCACCGATAAACAAAATAATATAACTCGTCGTAATACAAGAACATTTATTTACAACACATACATATAAAAAAAAAAGATTAGAATTAAGTGAAAGAGAACACGTGCACCTATTGCCTGCGACGCCGAGTCATTGCGCAGGCACGAGAGGAGACAAAATCACCTGTTATTACCACTTCGCTCTCTGTAATAATTTTAAAAGTACTAGAGTAAATTTTGTGTTTATTTGTGATTTCAAAGCATTTCTTTTACGGTTAAATATTTTATATGTGTATCATCACATATAAGATCATTTAATAAGAATTTTGATCTCTGATTTATGTCTGAACATGAAAGATTAGATAAATAGTTACAATATTAAAGTCACTAATTAAATAGAATAATTAACTAATGAAAATATCCATTCCTTTTTAGTATTAGATGTGCGCAAGTGTAAGGTAAAAGATTCCAGTTAGAAAAGTCCTGGTGCTAGGAAAGTACTTGTGATACATAGTTTCAATACCTAGTACTTGTGAAACATTACTTGCTGATAAGGCTTATTCATGTTAATTGATTTGTTTAAAATCTAATACCCTACTATCGAAGTGGTGCAGAAGTTTGTAGCAGAGAGCGCCAGTTTAGGTGTCGACCTCATCTCTTGATCACGATTCAAAATTAAAATTGGTTTGATTTAAATTAGATAAAAAGGACGAGTGAAAATGATAACAATAATGTAATAACCAGTAAGCCACAATAACCTATTGCAAAAGGCGGCTTTCTCAATACAGGTGAATATGGGATTGATACCTGACCCATCAAAAAATCGCCTTGGAACTTTTGAAGTCTGTTTTATTTTATTTCAAAAACTTTATCTTGAATTTTATTAGTTTGTATTTTTATACAAATAAAACAAAATTTTAAATTTTTAGTAAATTTAAACCATTTTGGAACTTTTGAAGTCTAGCTTGTTTTATTTCAATAAATCTAGCTTGAATTTTATTAGTTTGTATTTTTATCTAAATATAACAAAATTTTTAATAAATTTAAACCACCTTGGAACTTTTGAAGTCTACTTTGTTTTATTTCAATAAATCTAGCTTGAATTTTACTAGTTTGTATTTTTATCTAAATAAAACAAAATTTTAAATTAAATATTTAATACTTGTAGATAATTTTTATGTCTTGTTGACTAAAAGGCCTGGAAAACTGGAAAAAGAAAACAATTTAAATAACTAGAATAAATAAAATCAGATCATCTTTCAGAAAGACGATTTTTTAATACAATCTGTGATATTGCTTGATCTCGAAAATCTTAAACAAAATAAAACTTTCTTCACAAATTTTGAACTTATTTCTGATATACCCCTAAGAAAGTTTTCCTTGTTTTGTTCCAAAAATATAAATGTTTCTGTTTTGAATTTCTAGCATCATTGCTAATAAATTTTGTAGGTCACTTTTTACTGGTATTCGTAGTTTCACTGTCATCAATATTACCAAAAGAAAGAACAAAAGTTAACAATTCCAAATGTCATAATAATCTAATGAATTTAAATAAATAAGCATATAAGGAAATATAAATAAATACTGTTTTAGAATATAGGTTTAATTTGTTTTGACATAGAAATGTATTTTTTTTCCAAATAAATTCTGATAACCTTAATTGTTTTCTTTTTTCAATTGTCTTTTAATTAACAAAACACAAAAATTATCTATACATACAAGCCAATATTTAATTTTTTAATTTTTTGTTTAAACAATATTAAATTATTTAACAAGATAACAAGCTAATCTTTATTTTACTTTTAGTAATTTTGATCATTTGGCATTTTTCAGTTAATTTTATGGCAGATACATAACTTATCTAATACACCTGTTTTAAAATACATACTGAAATAAATGTACAAAAAAAAAAAAAAAAAAAAAAAAAAAAAAACCCCTTTTGTTTTTTTTTTTTTAAAATAAAAGGGTCATTGTAAGTTTTACTCTAAATCATCATGATGTTTTTTTTAAATGCTAAAAACGAAATGTTTAATATTGCTTGAAAATATTTATTTTGTCGAATTACAATATCATTTCCCTACAACAGGGGTGGCCAAGACGTCGACTGCGGTCGACTGGTAGACATCGAAGACATTTTAGGTAGTCCACGCAACCATCCCGATAATAACCTCGGATATTGACAATTTAATTTATGACATAGAATCAATAAATTATTTAAAATAAAAATTTATTACAGTCTACACTTTAAAACCCAAAACAAAGATTTACGATTTAAAGATTTATGATTTAAGGTTTACGATTTAAAACCTAAAACGGACATGATGAGAGCGATTAAAACGTTCAAAAAACTATAGAAAGGTATGCATCTCAGTTAAGAGAACATGAATTGAGAAACTTCAAAAATAGGGAGGAAGAGTGCATCCATAATCCAAACCGAGACTTCAAAGATTTCGCTTAATACTTACTTGCTTCGTTTGAAGAATTTGAAAGAAGATTCGCTGACTTAATTAGATTGAAAGAAATACTCAATTTTATGATATTTCCATTTAATGAAAATCTCAACATCGATTGAGTTTCGGAAAAAATAGGATATTTAATAGATATCACATCAGTCACGGTCGAGGAAGAAATTATTAAATTAAAATGCGATATATTTCTTAAATACAGACCATATTTAGGAATACTGATTTTTGGAAATTAATTTCTGAGGAAACGTTTACAAATATTTACAAACTGATTTTGTATTTGAAATCATATTTTGGCTCGAGGTGTCTTTGCGAATCTGCTTTTTCAACCATGAACAAAAACCAAACATCGGTAGCATTTAACAGATGAACATTTAATTTCGTGATCATGCATTGCAATAAGCTCAAACCAGCCATAATATGATAAACTAGTCGCAGATATACAGTGCCAAATTTCAACTAAACGAAGTAAATAGGATGGTCAGTGTTTGATATATGAATACTTTGATTATTTTCGTCAGTAAATTTTTATTTTGTAAATATTAATATTAAGCTTTTTTTTAGAAAAATTACATAATTTACCATATTTTCTTGTTACAGAAAATAAATATGTACGTTAATTTAGCTCTGCCATTGGTAGACCACCTTCGATTTTTTAAATGTGGAGTAGACACCGAATCCCAAAAGTTTGGACACCCCTGCTCTACAAAATAATCAGAATTTGCCATATTCCCCATTACGAGTTGTGGATTATATACATTTACCGGTAAAAGTGATAAATATTTAATAATTTATCATATTATCCGAAGGGTTTTTTTTGGGGGGGGGGGGGCGATAATGTAGAATTACCGGTTATTAGACATAGTTATCGAATAAT
>JAPDSC010149154.1:0-10472 GCA_026290005.1 Latrodectus geometricus
ATGTTCGCTGAGCATGACAGGTGCCAGGCAGCAGTTAATGGGCAAGCCGTGATGTAATGGAGCGGATGGCCAATATCTCCACAGGTACAGTTAGATGAGATTGCTAGATTAAATCGGTGAAAGACATTCGATCATATAAAGACACAGCAGGACACTTTGACTTTGTTTTTAAAAGAAAAACAAAAAATTGCAGATGCGATTCCATACACTTCCAACGCAATGCCTCCTTAGGTCTATCCAAAACACCCGAATAAGAAATTGCCAACAGTATAGTGTTGATATTGCTATTCATTCTTTTCTAAAAAATTAAAACAATTATATTGGTAAAACCAGCATTTGTCAAGATGCAACATGTATGACCTCATTTAGGAAACACTGCCTTAATGCCGCTGAAAATGTTGAAAAAAACAGGCAGTTTGCATTTTCTTTTCCACTCATCCAATAACTCAGTCATTTCTATTGTATAAACCAATATTTTAATCATCATGCCAGTTTTCTGAATCAACGATTTCAAATTTATTTGTACCACTTTAAATTTTTTTCCAACTAATCTTAAAAAAATTTTTAGGAACTTCCTCGAACGTAAATAAACTTTTCCTCGTTAATCAGTGAACTATTTACCGATTGATAACTCATATCTTTTTTTATGATTTATCGTATAAATCAAAGGAACATTTTAAAATAGCGTCTCTTTGTAGTTGAGAGAACTGTATTTTTTTACATTTTTGTTCAAGTCATGTATTTTTAAGGGTTTCAAGTCATTATTTTAAAATATCTTCATTATTACATGCATCGCAAAGGTAAGGAAAAATATTATAAAGACATATACAACATTATTTAAAAATTTATTATATATTTATCACTTAAATAACAAAACATAAGCAGCCACACCGTGTCATCACGGCTTTCAGCACGACAAATATTTAAAGTATCATGGTTTACTCTCACAAATGTATGTAAACAGTTCTTTTAAATCTTGTTCAAAAGATCAGAGATATCAAATTACATATAACTTCAAATGAAAAAAATGGACCACCATATTTTACTCGATAAAAGCATTTTTGCAAAAGCATTTATCAAATATACTTTTTCTGGAACAACGAGACTAATAACAAATTCAAAAACAATTGTCAGGTATTGGAGTATCCGTCGCATTACTTTTATGGACACAATCGGCTATATTCGCATATTTTAAGAAGAAATTCCCAAACACGCACAAAGAAAATGTGCAACCAGAAAAAAGAGAAACGCATCACCAATCTTGCTGTTTATTAGTGGCTAGGATCGAACTTGAAGTTTTCCAGTCCGAAGAGCGCTTTACAGTAAAATTCACTAGTTTGGTTTGTGGTTCAGCAGTGATTTTTCAATGCAAAATCTTGTTCAACCTGGATATAATATTTTAAAAAAAATTTCTAAAAACTATTAACGTCTACCCCGAGTAAGAATTGGAACACAAGGACAAAGTGATTAACCTTTAATCTAAGGTTCGGTAAGCGAAATAATCTTATACTTTAGAATTTTTAAATGATTCGAATATAAATGTTCATCATTGAGGTTTTAATCAATGTGCATCCAGGAAATTTACCAAACATTTCCATGATTTTTGTTATAAGTTACACATTAAGGAACCTTATTTACTGCTCACATGCTTTTGTGTAAGAGGTTATGGTACGAGTAAAAGGTATAAAATAAGATTATCATTTATTGTTCACATGTAATATAAAGAATAGACAAAGTTTATGTGCAAAAGGTTTTCGTTACAAAGTCATGTGTCCCCACTTGAAACAACTTTTTCAACTAATTGAGTAGGCATGACAGGAAATTTTATTCTGTGTCAAACTTTATTAATCGTAACAACGGACATCACCAACGACTTAAAAAAATTTGATCAAGGGATCTTAATAATATTGCAGTGGAGAAATCCCTTCATGAAACGTGGGAAGTCAGAGGACAACAAGCATTATCTTGTCGAAACAATATTGGCACTTGAGATCCGGAAACGTAACAATGGATTAATCAAAAATAGCATACACTAGACAAACACTACTCTCTTGGATTTTTTTCGTCACACACTGGATTAATCAGGGATTTAAAAACACACAATGCTCCTCTTGAAACTGGCTTATTCTCTCTAAGGTTTGGACAAAGTGATTAATACAAATATCAATACTGTCTTCCTTCACACAACATAAAAGTTTTTGTAAGAAAATAAAAATAAAGCAAGCAAATAATGATAACCATTACTTTAACTATTTTCAGGATAACAATGAGTTAATATGTGACTTCACATTTTTGGTATACGAGAATTTATTAGACAAGGAACTATACTTTAGAACAAATTCTGAACCACTGCAAACAGCTAAGTCCGAAGTGAGCTTTTTGATATTCTACAGTTACTTTTTACATACGAGGGCTACTTAATCCTGAGGTGGGAATCGAACCTACGAACTCTTGAAAAGATGACCAGAGCTAACCATTTGGCTGTAACAATGGTGAGTCAACCTGTTCTAAATCAGGGAAATGATTGATTAGAAAAATGAAGGAATACGCTTGATGATATTAAGGACTTTGATAACCCATTAAATAGAAGCATTTCAAAACTTTCAAATTTTACTGAAATTTTTTCAGAGGTCCATAAAACGCATTTTACAGCACGTGGAAAATCTAATTTTGGTACGATACTAAATTCGAATTTCTAAAGTTTTCATTTTTTATTACAATGAAAAATATCTATAAAGGAATTATCAAACATTAAAATAATCGAATTCTGATGTTGTTATTGTCGTGTGCCAGGCTGGCAATATGGGGTGCGCTGCTCCACTTTTCCAACTGAACCATATTTGGTGTGGAGTCCGACTTCCTCAGTACACATATGCCATAGGTACCCGTTTATAGGGTAGGCAACCATTCACACACCAAGAAAGGACAAAGACAAGAAAGAGAGAGAGAGAGAAAGTACATCCATGCCCGAGCCAGGATTCGAACCCAGGTCCCACCCATCTGTAGTCAGGTACGCTAACCACTAGACAGGTTGGGCGGCAATTGAATTCTGATACATTAACAAATAGATTGATTCTGCAATATAAATTTCGTAAAAAAAAAATAAAAAAAAAAAAAATAAACGGAATTATATTTAACATAAATGGATGGAAACTAACATTTTTTTTGCTGGTTTTCCTTGTTTCTATATCTAGACTGTTAGGAAAAGTAAAGAAAGAAAGAAAAGAAACTGTTAGGATAATATCTAGACTATTAGGAAAAGTAAAATAAATAAATAACGGAAGGATAATTAATTTCGATCGCATTGGAAAAATTTAACAATGAAGCAGCTACTAATGAAACAGTTACATAAAAACATCTTGATAAAATTATTTTATTCAATACATGCTTCAGAGCAGCAACTTAGCTTTAATTTTAGGGAAGCAATACGTAATTGAAAATAAAATCCTATTTTTGGAAGTACGCAAATTTATATTATAAATTATCCAACGTAAATTTATATTATTTCTGTTCATTTTTTGAATTGCTATGTTCAAAAAATAAAGAACGTTATGATAAAGCTTCTTAGGCGTCACCGTGTTCAATAATGATCCTAAATACCTCAGTTAGTCGGTTCCTTTAGAAGTAAGCGTACCAAGGTACTGATTTGAATGGTTGCCGTGGCAACACGATGGCGGAGTGACGCATTGAAATGAACTCAATTTTTACGGTAACAGACGCGACAATCGTTGACCTTGACAGTTCAAAAGAAATAGGTCGCAATTAAATTCGAACGATTCCTTTTTGAAAAACGCCATCCTATCATACAGAGATGAAATAAATATTCTCACGAAAAAGCAAACTTATCAGCGATAAGATGCCAAAGAAACATTTTTGGAGAAATGCTTTCGGATAAATTTCTGAGGATTTCGCAAGCTTCCGATCTCGTAACTTTTAAAAACAGCGTCAGTTCATGCAATTTTTTTATTATAAATGAAATACAAAAGGAAAACAAAAAAAGGATTTAAAGTTGAAATGATTTGTGCCGGTTATTGCCCACATAAATTCTCTATTCGTATAAAACGAATAATGAATACCAAACAGATGCCTTTCGCCAGCATTTTCTTTTATTGCATCACAATCTGCAAAAGCCTTTAATAGGTTTTTGATGCTCTCAGAAATCCGGATACATTTTATCATTCACAATTGACAGTATTAAGATTTGTGCTTCAAAATATTAAAAAATTGTATTGCTCATTTTAATGGGAAAGTTAAAACTCTCGCTGTTGGAAATTCTAAGATCGAAATCATATTTTACTATTCAGTTACATTTCCACTAAGGATGTAACTGCTTTCAAATATTTCCTTTAAGCCTTTTCACACACCAAAATAGTACTTCAGCAACCAAGATGTTAGATACACCTGGTTTGGTATTTTTGGTTTGATTTGAACCAAACTAAAAGGTCATTTGTAGCACACGAAAACTAATTAGGTCGGCACGTACGGTTTAGAGTGCATTCCAAACCACTACACAGGTACAAGTCTTGCATGGGATTCGAACCCATGAACTGTTGAACCGAAGGCAAGAGCGATACCATTCGGCTGGCAACTTGGCCAGAGAAACTTGGATGAAGATAAAATATGTATCGCTTACAGAAATCAATATCTTAAACTCCTAATTTAAGTAATTTTATATTCACTTTTCAAACAATTAAATTTATAAGTAAAATTTCCCTTTAAATATACCTTAGACTTCATTAGAAACGGTTTTTGCAGCGAAGTAGATTCGGATTCTGTCAACAACAGGATAACATCGCTGTTTGAACGACTTAAAAGAAAAGTTTATATTAGAAACTATAATCATTGGTACAAAAAATAATTTAAGTGTTTTATTTAAGTTTTGCTATAGTCAACTTTTGCTCAAAAAGACTCATTCATACAAATTAAAGTTGATATATATATATATACACTCAGGATATGATAAACATTGATATTTAGTCACATTAAAAAATAACTCCTTTACAATACACTAATAAATAAAAAATTTCCCAATGCCTTTGGAATTTTCTTTAAAAATATAAAAGCATCAATCTTTTCTTCATCCATTGTCCCCAGAAATTGTTTCGTTCGAATTTTCTGAAGCTAGATTACAACTGATAGCAAAAGTCCGAAAAGTGAACTTTATGAAAGAATCTTTATTTATCGAAGAAATTAGCTTAAAAACTGATGTTTCACAAATCCGATTTTTATGCTATGGATTTTACAATAATTTCCATACACCAAAAAATATTATCTTGTTTACTCAAAATGGTACTTTATACATATTAGTAGAGTTAATTCAACCGAGACTTCTATATCAATATAGATTTTGAATCACCATAAGCATAAAACATGAGAATATATTTATGACCTGCTGAATTAAAAAGGTAAGAGAAAACTATTTATCTACTAACTGGTATTAAACAAATCGAATGAGGGCTTTATAACATTAAGAAATGTCGCACACACGCAGGCAGAAAAATAGATTCTTTTGTGTTCAATACCAGTTTGGTTTTCATTATCTAAGTATCTACGGTTTAAAGATATGATTCTACATCTCTACAAATATCCATATCCAGGGAGGGAGGGAGATAGAGAGAGAGGGGGGGGTAATCAAACCTACGAACTGTAAAACTGAAGGAAGGGAAATAATCATTCAGGGACCAACTTGGCATCTAATCCTGCAACTGAGGAGTCAAAAAGAATTTGAAGATATACAATAGTTGAAGGCATTCATAAGAAAAATGGAAAAAGTAAATATTAGATGCAGGGAATACAATTTATCACATCAAATACCACAAAAAAAAGAAAAAGAAATCTGCTCATTAGCTGCACAAAACAAAACACAAGGCTCCCTTTTAGATGACGTGAAAAGAAATAATTAAAAGGCTTTCCTCAAAAGATGCCACTGACACTATTCCTGCAGCTTGACGGGGATAGCTATTGTTCTTGGCGAGAATGGCGAAAGCTGAGCGTTTACACATGCAGCAGGTTACCTGAAAGAGCTGAAAATTTCATTGTTTATGTCAAGTTCTCCGGTTAACAGGCGGCAAAAGTCACGACTATTTCTGAGAACAATGCATACTATTTTTTTCTCTTTGTCTTCTGAAATAATGTTACCGATTTGACCGTGAGCAACATCTGTACATTTGAACTGTTAGCAAACATCATATTAAAAAAATAAGAGTCAATACGTTATATTAATATATTTATGCATGTAATTTTAAATCTGAGCATGCGATAAAATTCACTCCTTTCGTATATTGCATTGTGGAAAACAGAATACATTGCAAATCCCATTTTTGACAATTATTTATTAATGTATTAAACATCATACTGCAGTAATTGTTAAATTGCTATTATTGATACAATTATTAAGTTATAAAGGCTCCAATTTTTTTTAATTCGATGTTAAAATTAATTACTTTGAAATTACTGTTAACACTTTTTGCACAAGAATATTTTGGTTTTATGAAATAATTGATTTCATAAATGATGAAATAATTGAATAAGGATTCACTTACTTTTTTAACTGTTTCATAAATAAAATATACAAAATGCTTCTAAAATTTTTTTAATACTTCAATTCATTCGTGTTTACTTAATCATTTTTTTTTCATAATATTTCTCACTCATCACATTTACATAATATTTCGCACTCATTATCAAAAAAATGTTGACGTCATAAGGTTACTTCATAAGGGTTTTTCAGATTTATGATGACAAGCTGGCAACAACTCAGTTTTTCAAAATTTTAATTAATGAAATGAAAATAAACATCCCACTATAGAGCACCATTCATAAATGAATTATTAATAACTCGTAGTTATAATTTTAATTTATTCACAGTCTAAACTTCACTTTTATAGTGTCCAAGACAAATTAAATCCCGTATTTATAGAAAACATGAAAAAAAATTTTTTTTTCTAATTTAAAGACATAAGAAAAATTTCGTCAGCCTTCTCCAACGAAAGCTATATATTTAAATTGCTAATTTACACAGCGTGTTTCTGAGGAAGAGCCTATCACAATAGTTCATAGCAATGAGGTATTTTAAGTGACGTCATCAGAATGGTAATCATTTATTACAAGGCATATTTGGCGACATTTTATCCTCGCAAATAGGCAGAGAAAAATTACATTTTATAAGATAAATATGAATACATTTTTATGCTTTTTTCCGATTTCAAAGATCTTTGAAATTATATGTATATATTAAAGGGGGGGGGAGCACTTAGTGGTACATAAAACACAATTGAAAAAGTACGAAAATATTTAATTGCTTTTAAAAAAATGAATTTATTAACTTTTTTTTTAAAAAAAAAAAAAAAAAAGATTATCCTTAAAATAGGAAACAAGTTATGTTAATACACAAAAAGTAAATTATAAACATAACATTAAACCATCATAAACTTCAACTCCAAGAAATTAGAAAATGATTTTAAAACTACCTTTTAATGCATATTAAAATTATGTTACATTTTCATTGCTTTTAATTAAAGTATCGGAAATATTTCCTGATTATTCAAAGATAGTTGTCAAAAGGCCGATATTTATAGCGCACTAAGGTTAATTCAACCGAGTTGTAGCTAAACGATTTTTTGCACATAGGGATAATTTGAGACTTGTAGCTTAAAGTGGATTTCTAATAACTACAAATGTTCACACCTATGGTGGGATTCGAACCCAAGAATTGTTGAGCTAAAGGACGATCATAACTAGATTCCGAATAAAAAAAACTGAAATGAAGACAAAACAGCTAATCAGCTTAATTATAAAAAGAACGCATAAAAAAATAGGAATTTAAGGTTAAAACAATAATGATTATAATTTAAAATTTTTTTTGCGTTTTCATTATTAACAGAAATTTTAACTAATAAGGTCTTAATAAATATTTTAGATTCGACTGCATTAATGCGCTTTTACATTTTAAAGCTAAAACACATTTTTATAAAATGCTATTTATTACATGATTTTTAAAGGTTAAAAAAAATAGCTTATAGCTATGGAAGTCTATTGAATGTCGGTACTAAAAAATAAAATTTGAAAAAATTATTTTCTAGCATCAAAACACTGATTCTGTAACGGCACTAAAAAATAAAATCTGAAAAATTATTTTCTAGCATCAAAACACTGATTTTATAACGAATATTGCAGGATACACAATTCCATTACTTAGAATGACATCCAATTAAGGATATCTTAAATTAAAAATTGAAAGCTGTTTTCTCCAGACGAATAGACGTAAAAAGCGTTTAAGCTTTACGGTCATTTTGTGAACACCATTGATAAATTGACCGAAACTTGCAGTTCAAAATCGATTCCAAACAAAGATAAATATCCAGGTTCCAGGTGGTGGGAATCCAATCCACAAACTGATGAACTAGAACACTAATTATTTGGCGGTCAATTAGGCAATGTGTATGTCAGATATAATTGATTATAAAATGTAAAGTTGAAATAATTGCGATTAAGTTAAAAAAAATTATTTAATATAACATTAAATTTATTAATAATTCCTCATTTTATGCTTGCACTGAAATCAGTTGCTAGTCTGAAAACTTAAATGTCAGCTAACTTTTTAAGCATTTTTTTGTAATTTGAGCAAATTCGTAAAATTTTTTATAAAACGCGTTTATTACGAATTAGAAGATAAGAATTCTTTCACTATGGTGAGGTTCATATGCATGTAAAGACTGGAAATTTCAATAATAATAAAAAAAATAAATAAATAAATAAAAAATTTTAATTTAGCATTACTTTCACAATTCAATTGTAAACAGTTTCTATAATATGTTGTAAATTATTGGATTAAACATATATACAAGTGTGAGTGAAAAAAAAAGTAATTAAGTTTCGAGTTGATGACAGAACATAATTGAATTGTACAAATGATTTATGAGCCAATGATGAACCAGTGTGCATTTTCGTGGTCGATTAATATAAAGAGATAAAACGCCGATTTAATTTATGTTCTTAAAGGAGGTAAAGTTTACTTTCAGGGAACCCTTGTTTTTTGTTAAGGCAAGATAGGTGCCAAAATGTTAACAGCAAAATGGCAATCCTAGAACTATGTTAGTTAAAGCGCTGAACAGATCGAGATTACCAGAAAATAAATTTTATCGCAAAATTTAGAGAAACCATGGGGACCCTAATTTATACTTTACCCTTTATATGTATATTGCAAGGAATCGTGATATACAGATCTTTGGCGATGCTTCTATTTTTAATCCAGTTGAAATAGGCCGAATAACAAAAACACCAATCTACAATAAATCCAAATATTCTTCAGGTAAAAATACTAAAATTCTTTATTTTTTTAAAAAAAAAAAAAATTTGATACTTGAAATACATTTTTTATGCGCATTTTATCTGCTAACTTTTTACTTAGTCGAGAATAGAAAGGTGAATTCCCTTTATTTATGTTGATAGTAAAACAGATTAAGTTACACCGAAACAAGGTAACAGTTCTAGAAGTTATTTTTTTTTCCTCAATCGAGTGTGCTCAGTTAAACTAAGTAAACTAATTGATTTAATTACTAATATAAATGTGGAACATTTTATCGAAGTTAAAAAATACATTGTCAATGAGTCATCAGAGGTAACGATTTCATTCTGCAATATGTTAATACTGGGACGGTGGGATGAGAGTTCGGCTCTTGGCGAACGAAATATTTATTTCATTAAATAAGGCAATGCGGAGGAAAATGTATTTAGATTTCACAAAAATAAAAATCCGATATACTTTTAAATAAACATAAAGCAAGCCAAGCTCCTGTTTTCGCGAGTAGTGGTTTACAGCGGAAATATTTAATAAAGCTTTTAAAGAAAAAGGACATTTTGAATTTGTTACTAAGCTCTGTTCAAAATGTTGTTTAGTACCACGATCAAGTCTCGTCTCGCGTAGCTCAGCTCAAAACAAATCGAATAAAAGATGGGATACTTAAAAATTCCCTTTAATTATTAAGTATTGAAATCTGGCCTCTTCATCTATGTTATAATGCATTTCTGATCGTAGGCGTATTGGGAAAACCGAAAATATATTCGATGCAATGGATAAAAAATATTTTTTCTTAATTGATAAAATAAATATTTAAAAAAATGTACTCTGGGAATGTTTAAAGAAGAGAGGATATGAAAGAAGAGAGAATGCCTATATATTTTATGGATAAATGACAATTTTAAAGAGATTAAAGATCACTTCGTTTTCGAAGTGAGCTTAGTTCCGGAACGATGAGCATCACATCATAAGCAAATTTCAAAGGAGTTTAAATAAGAGTTAATTTCGATTTAAATTACGAAATCCATAGTCAAAATTTTGAAATGTAACATAGCCCTGTACTTAAATAGGTCAGAGACAAACTCCTAATAATAAGCTTCATTCCATTGCGTGTACCCATTCTCAATTCAACCCGGACTAAAATTTGGCAGTAAATGTATAATTTTTTTAATAT
>JAPDSC010149154.1:10572-30954 GCA_026290005.1 Latrodectus geometricus
ATATATATATATACAGATCAAATATTGAGAAATAGTTTAATAAGTGACTCAAAATAAAATGTGACTGTATCTGCATTTTTCCCATCCATTAGATGACACATAGCAAATTCATCCTAAAAGATTTTTTGCTTCTTCGAAAATTTCTTCATTTTTCTGAGAAGATAAAATTTATAAATTTAGTGTTTTGACTTTCGATTATAATTACTTATAGTAAGAACCAAAAACCGGAAATAAGATTGATTTAGTGCGAAATATTTGTTAGTAACTTCGAATGTTAAAAGCATATTGTAAAAACAGTCAAGTAAAAACAATACTACAGTCAAATAAACAATTTTGGAGGAAAAATGAGATTAAAATGCACCCTCTCACTCTAAGACAAACTAAAGCATCTGAATGTATCAAAAACAAAAAGGCTTGCATGCATGGTTTTCATTAAAAATTTATTTATAAAAATATTTTTAAATCTATCACATATTTTTCATTGAAAAAATGAAATATTCTAGCGAAATATATTTTTTGAAATTTATTTATAGGTATATTTCCTTTCTTTATTTTCAAGCAATATTAACCCTGAAAATTATTATAATTTCAAATAATTTAATATATATTAATATATAAGGGGTAATTCATGAAATATTTTGTGTGCATATATATATATATATATATATATATATATATATACATGGAAATATCTGGCAAACTTTAATACTTTTAAGTCATTGCTTAGTAATACTAATCAACAGGAGTTTTTAGCATTAATTGGCAAGAGTTATTAGTCTATGATTGTCATATATTTTGCAAAATGCCATAAATTAGCAAAATAACTGCTATACTTTTCATTCAAAGTCAAATTAAATTTTCAGATTAAAGTATGTCACATAATAATTTCATTTTCATTACATACTATTTATTGTAATAGTCTAAATAATTTGTATAGAAATATTTGAGTGGGGGAGGAAAAAAAAATACAACTTATCTAAAAATTTATCCCTTTTATTTTAGGATTTCTTTAAAAAATTATTATTATTTAAAGAAATCCCCTTGCAGCATGATGTATTTCCATATACACATATATAATTATGCTTTTAATTTTACCAATAAATTCTAATAAATTTCGTTTTCATATTCTCTTATGATTTCAAGCTAATCATTAAAGTAAAAAATAATTTTTAATTCTCATTATTTGTTTGGTGCAATAATTTTTAAAACTTTTTATTAGTTCTAACAGAACACCTATATCATATTCAAGAAATCTATACTACAGTTGTACCATTTCAACATGAATTATTTATTCTAATATACAAATATTATATGAATTTACTTAAAAATATAATATAAGGTAAGGTGGGTTCAATATTTCTCTGACTTTCAAGATATCTTTGCGTGTACTAAAATTTATTAACTTAAGTCATTAATCTTAATCATAAACCTTGATCTTAATTAATGACAAAATTAAGTACCATTTATATTGTTTCCCACACTGTCTTTTGTTAATAAAATCTGACAATAAATCAGTTTTTAATAAAGCAATAAAATTTTTTGCAAAATTTCTGAAGATATCACTTGTATGCAAGAGACTAGAAGAATTAAGAGTTTTTAATGCAATGCAGCAAAATTTCTAAGCAATGGTCGGCTACAAAAGAGTCTAAAGAGGTTGCATTTAATAAAATTTTACTTATTAAAAAACCATTCAATTCTTTTATTCAGAATAAAATTCAAATTGAAATTGATTCAATTACAATTTTATTTTGATAGCAGTTCTGTTTGATGTAAATCAGGAAAACATAATATCTTGTTCGTTCAACAACAAAATTCATTTTCATTTTTGATATACTTATATTTGACTTTCTTTTATGTTGTTTATTTATTGCTCAATGGTGATTTTGGGCATATGAGGGCTACTAACACTAAAACCTACAATTTAAAATGAATTCTAAAACAGCTACAAGCATTGAAGCCTGATGTGGGATTTGAATTAAAAGCCATACTATCCACTGGAATGCCAATATTACTCTTAACTTGTAACGAGAATAATGGCTTGCTTTGTTTATGGTTGAATGGTTATATTTCAGAGATTGGTCTAATTAGACCATGATGTATAGTTTAAAGCAGATTTTGAACCACTAAAAACATCCAAGCCCAAGGAGGGATTCAAATTCATGAACTGTTGAACTGAAAGCAAGAGTGCTAATCATTCAATTACCAGTTTGACAAATGAGAATGAGACAAGAATACAATTAGTGGAAATTTTATAGCTCATAAAAAAGGGATTGAAATCCTTATTACTTCATAGAAACATTTAACGTTTTTATCTACTGGTGTACCATCAGTGGCTTACTGTGCAAATTTAATAACTGCAAGCAATGACATCTTAAAGCATATGATCATGATTTATTAAAAAGAAATTCAATCCAAGACACTGTTCTAACTTGGTTATCACTTCTAATCACTTATCAGTTGTTTTTATAACTTACATACTAATATAATGTTGCATGGAAAAGTTTTATATTGTTTTACAATACTCATACTAGTATCTAGATTCAAATATATTATATAAATTTGAATAAACTTGATTACCATCCTAAATAAGTTAATATATTAACACCAAAGAAACAAACAAAAAATAGTTTAAATTTTACAAGTGAAAATTTAAAATCTATAAAATCTAAAAAAAATCTAGCACATATTATGAATTAAATACTAAGCATAATGACACTTCAATTAACAAGATATTTATTAATTTTATTTGTAATGCAGGAAGCATCTATGAAATGAATGAATTTTTAAAAATTATAAACTTGAATAATGCATTTATTTAAAAAAAATTATGATGTATATAATGCATATTCTTTACAAGAAAATTGTCAAGAGGCATTTGTTTTAATCTTCATTTTAAAATTCGGTGAAAATCAGATTTTATGTCTCTACATATATTCATAGCATATATCATTAAATAACTTTGCTATACTTATATTAACATTATTTTTTAGAATAATGCACCTCAAAATAAATTAACATGTTTATGAAATCTCCAATTTTTCTGAAAATTAATCTTTTTATGCTTATATTTTTCACTAATCAAATTGAAATAAAAAGTTTTTTTTAATAATAGTGGGTACTGGGTGATTAACCTCTTCACCACAAAAAGGCCAAAAATTTCTTCTCATTTAGTGTTAACCAGTGGGCACCTGTGAACCAAGTTAAGGTGGCGAGCAACATTACCGACGTCACATAACCACAAACCCGTTTACAGGATGGGCCACATTCATACATCATCTCCAGAAAGGACAAGAGACAGTACATCGATGCCCAAGCCGGCATTTAAACCCAGGTCTTCCCCATCTGTAGTCAGAGATGCTGACCACTAGACAGGGTGGGCGGCTCAAACAAAAAGATAAAACATGCAAAATGCAGCTACATAAATAATTCAGTTGTCAAAATCCTGATTATTCTCTTTCATTAATTTACTTATGTTATAAACTTTAAGATACATGAACTTGACCAGAGGCAGTATTTTTGAAACCAGAATGTCAATCCACAACATTGCCTGGACCTATGTTTGATACTATAATGATTACTTTTTACACAAAAGGGTGTGATTTGATCAGAAACTACAATTCAAAAAATATTAAAAGCAATCATCCTAACACATGTAAGAGTAAGTAATTCTAATGAAATATTCAAAATTAGAATATTTGAAATTTGGAAATTGCGCAAGATTGTAAAATTCTAATTTCAAGCACGATTGGTATTTAGAAACCGGATATTGCACATAATGGCATAATGTAGGTAGGTGAGAAAATTGTGCAGCACAGTTATCTCACAATTAAAAAGTTAAATTGGATTTCCCGCCAAACTTAGACCAGCTCATAGGATTTTACCCAAGTATCTATGCATAAGAAGTGCGTCAAACTTAGCTATTCAGTAGACAACTTAATAGCTTATAATATGAAAGCCACAAAGTATACAATTCATAAAATGGAAATATTTATTTACAGATAGACAAATGATGTAGTCTTAATTGACTTAGTGTAAAATAATATTCAGTCTTTGACCTCTTGCTTGTACTTTAGGACTTTAAATTTAATAAGATTCATAGATTAGCTGAATAATAAATAATTAGAATCTTGAATTTTCAATTTTACTGCTACATTTTTAAGGAAATAACTGATGTCCCAGCCATTTTTCTCATCTGTTGTAGTACAAGTTTACATCAGTATTTTCCAGAGACTTGCCTCGTTAATTGAAATATTTTTATAAATGACTCTTAGAACTCTTATATTTTTTTGGATACACTGATAAAGTTATCTACTAAGTGACAAATATTGTAACTTATTAGTATTTAATAATAAGGATATGTGTTCTTTTAAATCCCTGAGGTCATGTCTCAAATATTTCTTTAGAAGTTTACAACAACTAATTCTTTTGATTAAATGCAGTCAAAAGACTAGTGTTTCTCATAAAATTTTTTATTAACAGTATTGTTTTAAATATGCTTCTTGTATGAATCAATATGGAGCAATCTTTCAATGTTGTTGTAATATATGTGACCACAGATTAGATATTTTTTGTAACACTTTGAAACATCAATTTTTTTAATATTATCCTTGTTTTAACAAATAAAACAAACTATTAATAAGTATGAATTGTATATATGACTAGATTAATCATTCTTCAACTACAAACTTAACTATGAAGGAGGTCAACAGTTTAATTTGAAATTATTTTATGATTACATAAAATCTTTTAAGATCATGGTCAATTCTAAAAATATTCTTTCTCGGAAATTTTTTAAGTCTATTATTACTGATGCAGCATGGAATATTTAAACTTTATCTCGTGAAAAAAATTCACAAGAAAATGTTTCTTTTTGATGAATTTTACAAAATATATAAGAAATATTTATACTTTGACCGACAATCAACAACATTCAATACATATAGGATAATCAAAATATTTGTAAAACACTGTTAAGCACATACTACATATAATGAATGCATAGGTACTTATTAATAACGTTTATCTCACAATACAATTAGTTGCTTAAAATCAGAAGTTCTGTAAAATAGAAATATAGCAAATATTATTTTAATAAAGCAGTGATATTAATAAACATAAAAAAATGAAATAAGAACCCAAACAATTTTCGAATTGCCATACAGATGTGCTCTTTATCCTTATCAAATAAATAGATCGAAGATTTTACAGAAACTTGTTTTTAATAGATAATCCATGAATCTTCGTTAAATGCAATCATTTTAAGATGTACGCAGCATAGTAAAATGATACAGGCAGTTATGCAAATTAATCACTTTTTTAAAAGAGCGATAATGTGAATCATTTCTAAGAGGAAAAAACACATATAACGCTATTCACTTAATGATACACAGAGAACAATGAAAAGTAAAGTCATGAATAAAAATCACTTTTATTTAATTAAATAAGTTTATTAAAGTTTAGATTCTGATTACTTATTCTTATCACCTAACAAAAATAAAGTTTGACACAAAATATTCTTTTTGAAAAACAGATATAAGCAAATGATAACATGCACATTTCTGAGATAAAAATAATTTATAATATCCATTTATTATATTAATGGAAAATATTAAATCATACTAGCATAAAATAATTAAAATAATTTTAAAAATAACATACCTATGCCGGAAAACACGCCCTCTCGTACACCAAAACCTGATAAACTTTAAAGAGCAGAATTTACCCACCTGTCATGGAAAATAATGTTGCCAACCATAAAACTTCAGATAAATGTTTTAGTTGAAAACTTTAATTAATTATTTTGTTCTTAAAACCATCATTTATTACATTCTTTGAAATTGGCAATACTAAAATATTTAAATTTGAATAATTTATTTAATTATTTAACAAAATTTATTTATAATAATAACTAAATTTTATCATTTATATATTCACCGCACCTACATTTAAACTTTCGCAACAAGAATTTGTAAATAAATGCAGACGAAATTACTGTTTGAGATTTTTTTTGAGCTGAAATGTCATATGTTCCTGAGAATTGATTATTTTAAATCATTTTGACTTAATGTGGATTTTTGGTTATGGATCATTAATGTGGAAAACTAATTTTCCTTACAAGCGAAAGGAAGTTGGTTACATTAAAGGTTTTATAAGGAGATTTTGGCAAGGAAGTGAAGATCACCGTGGTGTCCCTGGAGCAGTAAGATCATATTTAATGTCTAAGACCATTATAAAAAAAGTATAATAAAATTTATTTTGACACCAGTTCTTTCTGTACAAATTTAGAATAAGGAAATTAACTTGATTTCATAAACTTATTGCGTTAATTCTGTGCTAAAATACTGAAATGTTTACACCTTTTATTAAAAAATAATCAAGAAAATTATATTTGAATATGTATTGTAATTCTTTGATTTGAATATTTTTCTAATTTAATTATTATTAAAATGTTTGGGCCTGTGCATATGGAAAAGGTTTCTTCTTTCCTGGAAATCCCAACCTTCAAAGTCTTCTTTATTTTTTTAAAAATTATTTTCGTTATGCATATAGATATTGTAAAAGATACTTATTCAAAAATAAGAATTAACTTATTTTAAAATAAGTAGCTTATGCCACAGTTATTCTATAATATTTTATTGATCTATCATTACAAGCTCATATCACCCATATGTTTAAGTTCTTCCTTTATTATTTTTAAATATTATTTCTTGGTAAAAATTTTTATTTTTACGCAGAACTATGATTGAGAAAACTCAGCAGTTACTCAGAATGGCAATGTGTTTAAAAATCAATGTATTTAGTGTGTTAGATTAGTTGGATGCTTACAAATTTATGTCACAAATCAGGTTGTAATACTTTAGTGAGACATTTTTTAATCACCAGTCAATAAATTTCTCTTTTAGATGTAAAGTTACATTGAGTAAAGAAGATAGAGTATGATCCCATTTTCTTATAATTTATATGTTCTTTTTAAAATCACAACTTTTAAGTATGTGTTATGTTATCTTTCTCAAATCTATTCAATTTTACTCAGATGGTTCTTGAATAGTTAGTGTTTAGAGTTTTAAATCAACCATAAGGAAGATTAATATCAAGTGTAGACTTAATATGATATGGTATTTATTTAAATTGTAGATTATTATTGAATCAGCCTTTATATGTAAAAAGTAACCATAGATCAAATCTATTCTGAAATTCGAAATTTTTTTGTTATTAGGATAACTAAGAATTTTTATAATTTTCTGAGATTAAACATGTTATACTTTCTTACAACTTAAGGAAAAACACCAATTGGAATTATATATGATATTGAATGATCATGGGATGAAATTTTATATTTTATTGATTGTATTGAAGATCAGCATGTGTATTTCATGTCATGTTTCTTTCTGTAAATATTTTATACCAACACACACAAAACATTAAGTAACATCATAAATTAAATTGAGATAGGAGCTGTTTGTTTACCCCGATTTTCAGTTCAGTAGTTCGTGCATACATTTCTTACTTTGGGTATGGATGTTTGTAATGATTTAAAATTTACTTTATACTATAGGTGTTGTTCCAGTTAGCCCTTTTGCAAAATATCACTACAGAATGATAATCAAGTCAAATCGTATCATGAATTAAAATATAATTTGCAGAAGAAAAACTACAATTGTCAATCTATTTCATTGTATAAAATTAAATATGGAGAGAATTCTCAAATAAAATATTTTTAGTTATGTAATTACTATTTACACTTATTAAAAATATACTGAACTCAAAAATTCTTGATTAGAGCCATCTTATTTAAATTCATGTGTGAAAGATTTCATGATAAATTATATGTTATGATACTTTTAAATAAATATATTTAAAGTAAAATAAAAAAATTGTCTTCATTAAATTTATTTTTGACACAGGATTATTTTAACTATATTTATAAAAATGTTTGGTAAAAATGAATCTTTTTTCATTTCTCTTTATCGAAATCTCGGTAATGTTGTTTCTCTTAATCTTGAAATAAAATGTATAGTAATTTATATACAATTTTTTTTAAAAAAAGAGCAAATTTATTATTTATTTATTTATAGTGAAGGATTTTGTGTGTAAATATAAATGTATTCTAAGCACTTTGCAGGTCCTAGAATGCAATTATTTTTTACAGGTAAAGATATAAATGCTATTTCATAAGTGTTTGTATAATTATGTAAACACATGATTTACTTATTTTATTTAATGAAATATTGTAAATGCTCACTTTGTTAAACACAATTATTCATGAAAACAAATGTAATAAATATTTTTGCTGGGTATAGAAAAATGTGTATTCATCAAGATTTTGCTGCTAAAACTTATTATAAATCTCCAATCTTTTATTTATTCATGAAATATAATCATATACATGAAAATAGATGATATAGACTAAAATCATTATAAACCTGCAAATTCTGAAAGACAATTTGACTATCCAAAATTATGTAGCCAATTATACAAACTTTATTTTTTATCTAATGCTGTAGTTAATGACAAATTTTTTAAATATATAATAATGATTGGCCTCAAATATAGCTTATCATATTGAAAATATCTTTGGGGTAAATAATACAATATGTATGACAAGTTTAGGAAAAAATGTCTTTTATGAAAATTAATTAAAGTTATGTTTTCGGATCAGATTTACTGTACGGTCACCCTTGACATAATTTTTCCATATTTGGTGATAAATAATTTTTTTTAAAACACTAATTTTTAGAAATGTGAAAGTTAAGAAAAGTATATTTTTTTAATGGTAAATTTTATTCAATATGTAATGTGTACATATTTGTTAAAACAATATAATTATGTATATTGTTTATAAATGTGATATTAAAATGTAAAATTTTATTATCATCATTACTGTATTTAATTAAATAAATAAACTGTGCAATATTCTTAAATATTTATATTAATTGTAATATTTTTATGAGCTGCAATAAAAGGAAATGAATATTTCATTACAGCCTGGTCGTGTAGTCACAATAATTCAATCTTCTAATCTTGAGGTAATTTTTTTTATAGTTAACTTTATATTTGTAACATATTGAACAATTAATTTGAATTTACAATTTTATTTTTACTTGCATTTATTTTAATCAGAAATACAAGTAAAATTTACAATTAATTTACAATTTTACAATTAATTTAAAATTTACAATTTTACATGCATTAATGATTGTGTAATGATTAATTAACGGTATTTATGTACGATGTTCTGCCAGAAAATTTAGAAGTATAAAAAGTGTATGATAGGAAATATATTCATAATTTTATTAAAAATATTCTTGCAAAAGTATAATGTAACAAAATAGCCTGGCTTCAAATTTCACCAAGTAACAATATTTTTATGAACTATAATTAATTATCATTTAATTCTAAAAATAATTTTTATGATAAAAATTTCTCTTAACTAACTTAAATGGAAAATAAATTCATTAAAAGTAAATAAATTAAGTAATGGTCATTGTAATTAAATATTATAAGCATTGAATAATAAATATTTTACAAAAAAAAAAAAAAAAAATTCTTTATATAAAAGCATAAAATATCATATTCTGAATAAAAACTTTTTTGCTAAAAAGATTTTGTAAAAAAAAATGAGAATTTTTGGAAAAGAGAATTTTTGGCTTCATACATTCTTGGTTTGTCTTCATGAATTATAAAGAGCATTCATTGAGATTTATATTTCTAAGATTTTACTTTTGAATATTTTTTTGGACTTATTTTTATGTTTGCTCTTTTTTTTCATATGCGTTTTCTCTTTTCTAATACATAAAATTTACATTTAAACAAATGTAACATTATTGTTAAATTTATTTACAATGTAAATATTATATTAACAACTATAATATTATTTACTATTTTTAATTACTAACCTTCATTTTCAAACCATTCATTTTCATATAAGATATTATTTACCTATATAAACTTTCATTTTTCTCCCATATTAAATCAATAAACTAAGTGTCTATTTTATATTTAATTAAAATACTACAATAAGAAACTCTAACATGCATCTTTTACTATCATCTATAAAATTTTATGCTAAATGAAAAAAACATGAATTTTTAAAATTAGTTGAAAAATTTATTTTTTAACGTACATTGTAGTGTAACTTTTAATATGAATAGTCATCGTCACCAAAGTTTTTTTAATATATTCTTACTTTTTACGCAGTTTGGTCCTAGTTCACTAAACATTTATTTCATTTAAGTGAATGTAAACAAAACCTGAAGGTATTCCAATTTTGTATAATCATTTGAGGTTTGCATTTTTCACAGACAACTAAAAGACCAAATATGATGATGGATTTCATAATATGTAATTTTTAAAGTATATGAAATCATATTTCATAATATACCCTTCCTAACATTCCTTGTTTCTTAATTTTTGATTAAAGAAGCAAGGATTTCCAAGTTAGAAGAAAGGTTCAAACATTTAATACTGGCACATCAAACTCAAACCAGAAATGCTTAATAATGATTTTTTTTTACTATTTAATAAATGGGTATGTGTAACAAAAACTGAAAAAAATCTTTAATGGTTCTACTATAAATAGAAAGCACACACAATTGGTATAACTTTCTTTGTGTGATTGAGATAATATTTTATATTTAAAAAACTAGTCTTGCGTAGGAAGAAGTATCGAATAGAACATGTAAAAATGTGTTCTGTATTAAAACAGATAATTTAGCCCATAAAATCAGTGGTGTTTAATAAGTATGTTGAAATAACCATAAGGAATGTTTAGTATAGTAATATAATAGTATACAATTTATTTTCTTTTAAAGGGGGAAAAAACCTAGAATAACATCAGTAGGAAAATTAGAAACCAAAGTTTTAAAAAGCTAATTTTTACAAATGTGAAAACTAGGAAAAATATTTCCCCAATATGTATCAAAATTTGGTATAATATTTAATGTGTAAATAAATTTGTTAAAACTTTCATTATGCAGTTATCTAAGAAATCAGTAATTGATAGATAGAGTGCTTAAAACTTAGAAAAATATAATAACAAATAACATAGAAATTGAATGTTGTGATATTTTAAATGATTTGAGCAATTATATACCAGTATTGAACCTTAAAAATGCCTTCCTATAAATTTATGTTTAAAACTGCTGGTCTATTTTAATGATAAATTAGGAATTGGTATTATTTTAAATTTATATTTTGCAAAATATTTAATGCCTAATTCCTAAAGACTGTTATTAATTATAAATTAATTCAGTAGTCAATTTTGAATATATTTTTACAAGGCATTAAAATATGTGTAAAATGTTTCAAATATAAATTGTAATTTTACATAAGTTAAATTATAATTCATAATGTGTGTACTGTAATATTGATTATTTCATCTTAGATTTAAAATTAATATATTCCTTGAATTTTCAACATAAAACTTTTAATGTCCTACAGTGATTACTTTTTAAAATTAAAAACTGTTTATAATTATAATAATTAAGCACAATTGTTATTTAAGTATATAATTATTTTTATCTCTCAAAATTTATAAATTTTTCACTTTTTTAGGACAAAGTTTATGGTGTTGCCTATGAAATAGATGAGAAAGATGCTGCTATTGTAAAAGAGTATCTAGATTATAGAGAAAAAGATGGATATGATCCCAAACCAGTAATGTTTTATCCATGCAATAAGGATATGGGTCCATTTGAACTATCCATATACATTGGAGACACAAACAACCCATTCTATCTGGGACCAGCTCCACTTCACGTCATTGCAAAACAAATCAGCACATCAATAGGACCAAGTGGGCGCAATGATGAGTACCTTTTCCAGCTTGCAAAATCAATGAAAACTCTAGTCCCTGATGTCTATGATGATCATTTATATGAATTGGAAGCTTTAGTTAAACAATTGAAAGGTATAAATGAAAGGCTGAATTAAAATATAATTTATTAAATAAAGTTTGTTGTACATAGTATTATATGATTGAAATTCCCATAACACTTAAACATAATGGACAATATAATAATCATTAATATTCTTTTCATATATCTTAACCCCCCCCCAAAAAAAAAACTGTATTACTAAACAAAAGAATAAATATTCATTATATTTCAAGAACTTATATATAATATGCTTTATACAATTTATTTTGAGCATGGATTTTAGAATTTAAAGGAAACTTTTACATAAAAGTGAAACAAGAAATTACCACCAAAAAAAGTTCAGAGTGTAAGCAAGTTACAAATAAGCAATGATAAAAAATATTTCTTTTACAAAAATTACAGCAAAGAAAGGTCTTTAAAATTATTTTTGAATATTTGCTTTATTTCTATCTTGAATTACCTTAAGTTAAAATGTAAAATTAAGTCCTTAAGATGATATTTGAAATAAGTTCTTAATAATAAAAAATTAATGAAAGGCAAAAGTTTTGAAGTATAGGAAAATAATAAAAAAAGAACGAGGAACTTGTTTACAGTGTTAGAACCAAATTTCATAGAATATAGACCACAATTTGAAACTAATCAAAAAACATTAAGATGTTAAATCAATTGAAAATTTTTTTTTTTATGTTTTTAAAAGTATTATATAGATTAGTAAAAAGCATAGAGTGAAAGATTTCACCAAGACTGAAAAAAATGTGCTGATACTAAAATGGACAAAATATATATGTTATCAAAATTGTAGATTGTAGTATACAGATGAGAGAGAAACAATAAAAATCAACTGCCCACAAATAAAAGGCTATCTAGAGAAACATTGAAGTTAATATAAAAAAAATCAGAATGGAAAACTTAGTATGTGGACTGTGTAATAAGTATTATATTTTAACAAAAATATATAATAAAGGAACTCTGCATGTTTTTAAAAATGTATATTAATTTCATGCAGAGATTACATAAAAAAATTGATATTATATAATTGTGTAAAAAATTTATAGTAAAATTGATATTTCAATTTTTCTATGTAGTCACTTCCAATTTCTTAAGAACTCCTTATGTGGCATAAAATTCAATATTGTGTTTAAACACAGTATTTTAAAATATATAACAGTCAGTAAAACTTGATAGAAATTTTGTATGCATTAAAATTATTCAATTTGTTTTAAATATTATTAAAACTAATTTAAAATTTTTCTGTGTTTAACTGAAAAATGGCAGTCAAGTATTCTGATAACAGATTTTTTAAAATGATTACTTTGAGATGAGCAATCTATCAGTTTTATTGGTCTTACAACTTTATTTCATACTGTAATGACTTCCACATAAAATTGTTTCAACCAAGTTATTGAAGGTTGCTTGGTTGGTTGGGTTTTGTGGCGCAAGGTCCAAAAAGGACAAGCTGCGCCAACCAAGTTATTGAAGGACCTATCCACAGAAAATTAAATTTTACCATATGTATGGCTTTCATACCATTTTAAATCTTTGTTTTCTTAAATCTTTTTCCAATGATAATCTGTGGAAAAGATAATGATGAAAGACAATTTTTAAGCTGCTGACTGGGCATTATCTTTAGAAATATAGTTTTCAATGTACAGGATTTAAATATTGGACTATAGATCTTATGGATCTGAAACAAAATTGGTACAGAAACCTACTTTTGCTTGACATTTCCTTATATAGCTAATCAATTTTTTGAAAAATATAGTATGCATTCTTAAACACGAACACTTGACTTTTTTTAATAAAATTAAAATAGCCATTTCACAAGGGGGGGGGGGAGAGAAAAAACAACTTTATGCAGCTTAGCAGAAAAAGCTAAATTGCATGATTTAGTACAGATACTGATTTTACAGCAATTTGGATTTTTAAAAATACATATTTGTAACTGTACTTAAAATTAAAATTTGAAAACTTGTTTTTTTTTTTTTTTTTTTTTTTTGTCATAATAGAAATATATCAATAAAACATGGATAAAGAGTTATTATTATATCATGAATCACAAATCAATAAATGAATTAAAAAAAGTATATATATATATATATATATATATATACTTAAACATAATATTTTGTATTAAGAAACATCTTCTGTAAAATCACAACTTTTCTTTATTATACAATAAGTTTGATGACAATTTTAAAATATCTCATTTTATTTAAAATAAAATTTTTGGAATAGATTATTTTATTAATATATTTTAGATTTCAAATTTGATTACCTAAATATTAAATACATAAATCAAACATAAAAATCCCTTGCATTCATTGACAAAATTATACCATTATAAATATTTTATTTATACATAAAATAATTACAAATTCCAGATAAAATACAAAATTATTAAGAATGATAAAACTATTCAAATATTGATAAATTTAATTATTAATTAAAATATGTTGGTAATTCACAAGTTTCACATGTCTTCAACTTTGAACCTTCCCAAAATAATGTTTCCTTTAATAACATTCCAAAAATAAAAGATATACTTTAAAAATTAATTTTTGAGATATTAAAACTAATTAAAATGTGATTGAATTGTAAGTAACCATTTTTTTTGTTTATTTGTAAATCATTTCAGTGACATAAATTTATTAAAATAGTTTTTCAGATGTTAATAAAGAATGAGAGAGTTAATAAATAATTCTAGAAACTATCCAAAATTTGCTTTATTCATACATGGATAACAATTGAGAACAATATAATAAACTTTTGTATGTTTACATAAGATTAAAAACAAAAGTATTTTTGGAAATTTATTGCTGAACTCCTGAAATTGTAATTGAAGTAGACAATAGAAAATAATGATTTTTAATACTGTTATAAAAAACAAACTTTTGTTTTAAATTTATTTATTAATAGTAAATATTTTATTCATTGATTAAAAAAGATTTGCTTAATTTTATTATATGATCTTTTATAAGAATTATTCTTTGAAATGCTAATGGAATACTTTTTTTTTAAATTGGGCATAGGAACAAACCTTTTCTGTAAAGATAAAAGCATGCATTACCTTTCATTTGTATGTATGATCCCTTTAATTAGATGCGTTCTGATCAAATTTTTTTTTTATGTACATTGAAAATAAATTTAGAAATCAAGTTTACCACACAGCAAAAACTTAGGTCTTATTCTGCGAATCATTGTTTTATGAAGTTTAAAATTTTCAGAGATGAAATAGCCTTCTTAATATGTAAAATAGTTAAGCTCATTATATTTCAAATAGTTTGATAAATGCTTTGTAATTCCACTAGAAAAATATTTTAGTTTTGACACAAATTTATAACATTTACATCATTCAAAAATATTTTTATCAAAATACAAATTTTTGTACTTAAAATTTATATCAAAAGCTTATTGAATTTGATTAGCTTTAAAGCACTACAATCAGTTCTTCAAAACTATGACAGTCAACAATCCTATTCTGTTATAGTTTTGTAAAAAAGTTTCAATTAATGTGAGATTTTATACCAGAAAAATAACATCAACAAATACAAAGCCCATTAAAATTCTTTTGTTTGGCAGTGAATACAGCAATCAACAGTTGTAAAGTAGTAAATTTTGTTTCTGTTAAATATGCTTTTTGTCATAAGATTTTTTTCATCCAATATTGTCCTAAATTACTTTTTAATGTTGCTGTACATGGAGCTTTTGTTTGAGGTAAAGGTGGTGGAGGAGGAGGAGAAGGAACATCATTAACCATTGTTTGTTGATCAATAATATTTGAAGTGTTTATAAAATTATTATTATTATGAATACCATGTGGATTGTTCACAATAGGAGAGCATTTATTTACTGCTCGACAAGCAAATTTACCATCCAAAAACTCCTGATGTCTGAAGCTAACCTAAGAAAGAGAATAAAATAATTTACTTATGAAAAATTAAATAGGTTTGGTTAAAATAATTATAATTCAAAATTGGGAGTAAATATTGTAGTTAGAGGTAAAACATTCAAATAGAATAAATTTTAGAAAAAAAAATTGAAATTTATTTTTTTTTAATCTGAAGTAATGAAAATTTCCAAGTTTATAATTTAAGTTTTAATATATCTTTAAATTCAAAACCATTATGTTGTCATATTTTTAAATTTTTTTTATTAGTATAAAATTTGTGTTATTCATATTCAAAACATTTAAGATTTATACTAGCAAAAAGACAATGATTACATTAAAGATGTAAATTTTAGGTGTACAAGTAATTATAACAAATATGCAAGATTTGATTTAGCTGCTATGTTCAAAACAGTATCTGAAAGTGTACATAAGAATGAATCAGTTGAGAAACTGCAATTGTTTTATGAAGAGAATTTTACTAATTAATTAATTAAAGTATTTTTTAGTATTTTGAGAAAAGGAGACAAATTTAGCATGAATTTCTTCAGCAAATTCAAATATTGCACATTTTTCACAAACATAATTTAGGATAAGAATATAAAAGCTTAATAATTTCTTGTGTATGTGTATATATGTAATAAAGCATGAATAAAAACATGTAAATTACAAAGAGAATAATCGAAATAAAAATATAAGGAAAAAAATTAACAAATCATTCAGTGAAAAACAGCTAAATGTAAAAGAATTAGCAAAATATATTACAAATTAAACATCTCAAAAACGAAACTGAACAATAAAAAATTCAAATATTTAATAATATAACACAAAATAAAAATAGAGCATTAAGTTAAATACAAGTGAATTACAAAATGTAACTAATTGAAAGCAATAAAAACATAAGTGGAAGTGAGTATCAACATTGGTACTTCAAGATCATCTTCATCACAAGATATTGACTGCATTAGTATAAAAATATGATTTTTTTACTAATAGCACAAGACAGGTGTCAAAACCATAAAAAAAATTACCACACATATAAATAGAAAGTATATAAATATAAAAATTGATAATAAAAATCTGCATTTACATACAACTGTTTGAAGAAAGCTTTCTAAATAATTTGTATATTCTTATGCTTTCTATTTTATAATTAAATTTTTTATTTTATTTGAACTTATCTTAATGCTATTTTTTTATTTTTATTGTATTAAATATTTGCATTTCTATTGTATAGCTTAATTTTTTTTTTTTTTTTTTTTTTTTTTTAGAAATAATTTTAGGAAAGAAATTTATAAATGCAAATGAAAATAAATTTCATTCATTTGGCTTTTACTTTTGAACAGACAATTTTTTAATCAATGAAATGAAACATAATTTACATGATAAAGTTAATCATTTGATATATAACATTAATATCCTATCATAATATGATGATTAAAAAATAAAAATATGCTTATTTAGTTAATAAAATTTAACAGTTAAAGAAATATTTTAGAAATTGTTACGTATTTAAGTTATCAACTATTATTTTAAAGTATGAATAAATTAATTATACTATATTTAAAAAACAAACATAAAGTTTGGAAATTAAAGTTATAATTTTATTAAAATTACTTTTAATAAAATGATGCCTTTAATAATACATGCATTTAATATTTGAATCATTTTAAAACTGAAAATCCTTTTTTTTCCCAGAAAAATGTAAAATTATAATGAAGTTCTAATTAATTATAAATATTCATATAATTTTTTACGACAATTAATGTAGGTAGTTTTGTGTATTCTGTTTAATCTAACAAATACGAAGCCTATTGAATATTTTATGACTCACAACATTTTTAATCTATGTTGTTACTTTATATAGTCTTTATGAAGGAGACATTTATTAATTTGTTTAACAGTCATTGAAAGTGCTGAAATTAGGGAAAAAAAGATTTACCAATGAAACAATTAAAATTTATTACATGTGGGAAAATGTCACCAGATTTATTTTTTGATCAGTCATAGTCACCAGATTTCATTTTTTGTTGTATATAAATAAAAACTAATGTTTAGTTATTATCTCTTATAAAACAAATAACTTAATTATCATTGTACACAATTAAGTTATCAGTCATATCTTTATTGTCAATTTCATCAAGAAGTGTGAGATAACTTTTAAAGAAATATTAATCACTGTTTGTAATAAATTCCATACGAAAGTATTTGCACAAATATATTCTGTTCAGGAAGAAAATACCTTATCAAAAAATGCTGAGAAGTAAATTTAAACAACTAACTTAAACCAATATAATTTTAAGTCAGCTATTAGCAAGAAAATAAACTGCAGGAAAATTAAAATGATCTAACAAAAATTTTGGAGATAGGCTTATTTTAATTTCAAGTTACCTTATAAAACAAATAATTTGACAGTAAAATTACAGTTAAATCATTTGTCTTTCTAGATTATGGAATAACTTAAAAATATTAATTTACTGTCTAAAAAATTCACTCAGTAGAAACAACTTACATGTTAATACATCACTGCATGTTACAAGAAAAATGGTGTAGGACATTTTGGTGGAGGTACAAATATACCAATATGGAACATTTAATGTTTTAAGAACTATCATGTACTCTTGTTAATACAACATTATTTATTTACTATATACATCAAGTCATTTAAAAATGCAAAAATGGATGAATTATTTCCTTGTTTTGCATGAAAAATGTTTCTTTGCTTCTAATATTTAGTAATTGGCAAATCAACAGAAGAAAATAAAAAATAAATATAATTTCTTTTAATAATTAAATATATAATGGCTTTAATTTAAGTATAAACTATACTGTTTTAAGAAAGCTTTAAATCACATTTCAACATCAATAATATGTATGCATGTACTCTTACATAGATGAATTTATATTATTCATCAAAAATATATAGATTTATATGTATATACTAAATGTCTAATGTTTTTATTCAATAATTTGGAAGTATATCCTTTAGAATAATTTTATCAAGGCAATTTAAACTTGAATGATTACAAGGCAAATTAAACTTTTCTTTGATTGTACATCTAATTATTACAACTATGCATCTAGATTGTTGTACTTGTGACAAAATCAATTTGAGTTAACTTTTGAATAAAAAAGAGTTTTACAAGCAACATGTAAAATTATGAATGAAAACATAATATATTTTAAATTTTAAAGTAGTGTAAATTTAAGTCTTAATACATTTTAAATAATTATATCATTGATTAAAGGTTTCTGACTTTCTAGTTTCAAATTTTTCAATTTCTATAAAAAGTATTTTGCCCAAATTATTGTTACAAATGTTTCTGGAAATGAGTATCCTTGCTATTTCTAACAGATAAGAACTTGCAAGTAGCTGTCACATAAATTACAAATATAAAAATTTTGATTTTAGTTACTTCTCTTATCATTCTAAAATAAACTTTTACTGCAAAAGAAATTTGCTAAGAGATCGTCTTTCCTTGAAATAAGTAATGTTTCAGTAAAGTAATTTTAAACATAAGCTGTGCTAAAAGTGATGTTATATATATTATTGATTGAATCAGTAAATACTTACTGATTCATTTAATATGGATAAAAATAATGAGATTCAAGAAAATATTTTTTAAACAGTTCAAGAAAATACTTTTAATTTTTTAATAAAAATAAAAAGCTTATCACCCTGATTTTTCATTTTTAGACAAGTGTTCAGATTATAGTTAAGATTAAAAGTAAGAAAATAAATTTTCTAATATATATTTTATAATTTTTTACTCTAATATGAACTCTTTGAATTCATATACTTTGAAGTTTGAGCTAATTTTTCAATTTACATAGCTTAATACTTTTTTTTTAAAGAAATTGTTTGTAGTTACATTTTTATGCTATAAATAATATGATTCTTCGTAGAAACATTTGTCATGAAGAAAAAAAATAAAAACATTTATGTTTGTTTAGGAAAAAAAAAAAAAAAAAAAAAATCAACGACGACGATTAAAAGTATAAAAATTGCTGAATATTATTTGAAACCTAGAAAGGTTTCAAATTATATTCAGCAATGTTTATACTTTTAATCGTCGTTGATTTTTTTTTTTTCTGATAAAGCCTTCAAACAAGAATAGATATATCTGAAGACTTTTTTGTGATATTTTAACAGATTTAAATACATAAGCTATCAAATATGTACATGAAGTTTTAATAGTATACATATAAACCTTTGCATACTTTTAAGATTTAATTTTTATTTTGTGAAAATCAAATCGAAAACATTAATATGAGCTTTAAGCAATAAGAACATTTAGCATCTGCAATTACTATAGAAAAAAATTAATGACTAATCTTAAAAGTTATAAAATACTATGAAAATGTCAGTGAAATCCAACAATAAGACTTAATTAACCTATATAATTTGTTATATTATTTAGATTTTTAAAATTTTTATAAAGCAATATAAAATTCTCTTGCAAAATTGTCACGTTAAATGAAATAAAATTGTTGAATTTTCAATTTTGCATTTACCCAAGATTAAATTATAAATCTTTGACAAGGATCAAAAATATTTTTTATCTATTCATTCCAGAATATATATATATATATATATATATATATATATATATATATATA